>JAHAPR010000038.1:0-31245 GCA_019189775.1 Fusarium annulatum
ACTATAACCTTATTAATATAATTAAATTAATACTAATAGAAGCTATAGGCTATAAATACTATAAGCTTTATATAATAACTATAGCTATTAAAAAGAACTTCTTATTAAGAAATTAATTTAGCCTAATTAAAATAGTTATTTTTAATTATACTTTAATTAATATATTTAATTATATAGATTTAAATATCCTATTTTATATAATATCCTTAAATTAGCTAGCTAAAGAGCTATTATAATTAAAAGCCCTAAAAGAAGCTATAAGGTAAGGTAAGACCTTAATAATTAATTAGATTACCTTCTTAACTGCCTTTTTAGGCCTAAATTTAGCTAGCTATAAAAAGTAACTATAAAATATAATTATTAAAGCTAAATATATACTTAACTTCCTCTTATTTATATAAAGGTTAAAGATAAATATAAGGTAATAGCAGGGTTAAACTAAAGGTTTAAAGGAATTAAGTTAATTCTATTTATATAAGTTAGTTAATAAAAGTTAAATTAACCTCAAGTTAATAATAAATCTATTAATTAAATATATATATCTAGGTATATAACTAATTAACCTTATATCTAAGAATAGAAAAAGTAATATTAGTAAAGAAGCAGTAGTTTAAACTAGAGAAAAGAAAAGCTTATCTTTAAGTAATAAGTAAAAAAGTTTAAATTATAAATTAAAAATATTATTAAAAATCCCTTTAAGAACTAAAAGGGAAACTTTTAAGATATACCTTTAATTAATATTAATAATAAAGAATCTTACTAAACTAATAATAATAGCTTATTAAATTAACCTAAATACTATAAAAGTATTTTTTTTAATAATAAAAAAGAAATAAAAGCTAAAATTATTATTACTTTTAAATATTTAATTACCTTTTATAAAAAAGATAAATAGCTAAATAATATAAATTAAAGCTTTAAAGAAGCCTATAAATAATGTTTTACTAATAAAAGTTAGATTTTTATTATATATAATAATATAACCTTAAGAGCCTAATATATATAGTTAAATTATTTAAATAAATAAACCTAAACTTAAAAGAAAATCTTAAAAAAAGATTAAAAAGTTTTTAAAAAATAATCCTTAACTTTAATAAAAAATAAAGAAAATTATTAGATTTTTATTATAACTTAACTTAAAAGTACTTAATAATAATTAAAATTATTTCTTTAAGATTTCTATAAATACCTTATTTTTATTAAAAATTGCCTTTTTTATAAACTTAATATTATTATATAAATATATTAATACTATATAAAATTACTTTTAACCTTTAAAAATATTATAACCTTTTAAAAAAATATTAATTTATTTAAAATTAAAATAAAATTAATATAACTTATATAAAGATTATAAAATATATTAAATTATAAAAATAAATATATAAAAAACTTCTTTAAAACCTAATTAATTAAATAAAAGCCTTATATATTTAAAGAAAAAGCTTTAAATTATATTTACTATAATTCTTTTAAAATAATAACTTAAATCTTATTTTAATTTAATAAATAAAAAATAAATAAAAAAATAAAAAAAGATTTCTTTTTTTAATAAAATACTTTAATTACTATAAGATAGAATATTACTTTAAAAACTACCTTAAATTCTATAAATTTAATTAATTTAAAAAATTAAAAAACTATTTTTAATTAAAAATAAAAGTTAATTTTTAATTAAAATCTTTATAAAAAATACTAATTATTACTTAAAATATCTTAAGATTTAATTTAAAATAAAATTATTATTATAGCTAAAATATAAAGTTATAAAAGTATTATAATATAAATATATTTAAATTATAAAGTATAAATTAATATTATTATTAAAACTTTTATTAAATTTTAAGCCTTTTAATAGTTAAAAGATATAAATATTTTTTATAAAATACTATTAATAATTAATTAAAAATAATAAAAAATAAAAAATACTTTTTATTTTAATAGATTATTAAAAATAATTTAAAGAAATAACTAAAAGTTTAATAAATATTAAAAAATAGAATTATAATGAACCTATCTTTCTTTTTATAATTACTATAAAAGACCTTTAAATTATAAACAACTTTAAGATAAAGAAGTAATAATCTAAAGGTTATTATAATAACTTAAAACTCCTTTAATCTTAATAATTCTTAAAAAAGACTTAAAATAAAATAAAGATCTTTATTATTATTATTTTTAAAGAATTTTATTATATTTTAAAAAAAAGTATTAAAAAACTTAATTAAATAATAAAAATACTTTTTAAATTAAAATTATATATTAAAGTTTTTAGCTATAATAAGGTAATTAAGGTTTTTAACTTTAAGAAGATAAATTATATTATTAATTTAATTAAAGGAAAGAAACCTTTTTATAGATTTATTTACTTATTATTATAGATTAAGTTAAAAGAACTTTATAAATATATATTAAAAAGTTAAAATATCTCTATATTAATATATAACGCATAGCTACTTAAGGTCTTAAATAAAATAATATAATAACCTTAATAATAAGTCTTAAGGTTATATAGCTATTACTATAAACCTTATAATTTAATTAAATAAATAGCCTTAATCTATAAATATAAAAAAGATATTTCCTTTAGCCTTAATAGGCTAAATGCCCTCTTTATTATTACCTCTATTAAGGTAATTACTATTAAGGCTTTAACCTTAAAAGATTAAGTTATAATAACTAAAAATCTAAGAATTTAATTATAAGATATATTATAATATAATTACTATTAGCTATAGCTATCTAATTATAGTAATTAATGCCTATATTAATAATCCTTTAATAGAAGTCTTTAAGCTTTTAATTAAATATATTATTATCTTATAGTCTCTCTTAAGGTATTATAAAATAATAAGAAAATACTTATTATATATTAATAAGCTATTAATAATATAGTAAATTAATCTTATAATCTTTAGTTATTATATATAACTTCTTAATATTAATATTAAAAAAGAAAAAAATAAAAACTAAAAGCTTATAAGATATATTATAAATTAAATAGAGGCCTTAAAAGATATTAAAGATTATTTAGATTAAGGTTAATACCTATTAGAATAATAATAAGTCTTTATTATTAATATTAAATCTAATAGGAATAATAATTTATATTAATAATAATTTATATAGCTAAAATATATAATTATAGAAATTAAAGTAATATATTAATTATTATATTATAGAAATTAAAGGATATTATAAAGTAAAGAAAAGAAAGTAAGGAAATAAAAAGAGAAAAAAAGGCAAATTAGGAAATAAAGGTTTTAATAGTAAAGAAAAAACTATAAATATTAATATATTAAAGCTAGTTTAGTAGGTTAATAATAGATTAATTAAGTTATAAGATAATATAGTATAAGTAATATAAGTTAAGGAAAAATATAGATAAGTAATATTTAGGTTATAAATATATATAAAAGAACTTAAAGAATAAGTAAATCTACCTCTTAAAGAGCTTTATTAAGTTATTTATTATATTTATATTAAAGAAAGATAAAAGACTTTACTTTTATATTAATTATTAAGGCCTAAATATAATTACTATTAAGAATTAATATTTTTTATCTTTAATTTTAGAAATTATAAATTAAATTTAAAGAATATAGTGTTTCATTAAATTTAATATTAAAGAAATATATTATTAAATTTATATTTAAAAAAGAAATAAATAAAAGATTATATTTAAAACTAAATATAGCTATTTTAAGTATATAATTATATTATTTAAATTAATTAATATATCTATTATATTTTAATAGTATATTTACTAGACCTTTTAAAGCTTTATAGATATAATTTATATAATTTATTTTAATAATATTTTAATATTCTTTAAGATTAAAAAAAAATATATAAATTACTTTATATAAATCCTAAAAAGGATAAAGGCTATTAAATTATATATAAAACCCTTTAAGTATTTTTTTTATTAAAATAAAGTTAAGTTTTTAGAATTTATTTTAACTATTAAAGAAATAAAAATAGATTTAATTAAAATTTATATTATTATTAAATAATTTAAGTTAATAATATATAAAAAAATATAGATATTTTTAGGATTTTATAACTTTTACTAAAGGTTTATTTATAATTATCTTAAGGTTATAGCTTTTTTAATTATTTTATTAAAAAAAAGCTAGAATATAAAGAAACCTAATACTATAAAACTAAATAGTTAAAAAATATAGATATTTTAGGTTTTTATTATTAAGTTTAATAAGGCTTTAATCTTAAAGTATTTTAATTTAAAAAAATAAATTTATATTAAAATAAGTATATTTAATTATATTATAATTAATATTTTATATTAATTAAATAATAAAAGAAATTATTACTTTATAGTATTTTAATTTTAAAAGTTTAATAATATTAAAAGGTTATATAATATATTAAATTAAAAAATAATAACTATTATAAAGTTATTTAAATATTAATTATATTACTTTAAAAAGTCTTTAAAATAAATATAGATCTTAAATAATTATTAAAAGCTTTAATTATTTATAAAAAATATAAAATTAAATAGAAAATAGGCTAAATAATACCTATAGTTAATAATATATAACTTTATTATTAAATATAAAAAAAAAGTAAATAACCCTATTAATATCTTTTTAAGACTTTTAAAAGATAAAAAAGAAAGCTAATATAAGTTTAAATTAATAAATTTCTTTAAAAAGGAATTATTAAAATATAAATATTAATAAAAAGTTAATAATATAAAAAGAAATTAAATAAAATACTTATAAAAAAGGTAATTTTATTTTAAACTTTAAATAGATTTAAGTTAAATAAAAAGTCTTTAAATATTAAAGTTAACTTAACTTTATTATTAAATAATATAAATAATTTAGGCTAAAAACCTAATATTAATATATAATTTTATAATATATTAAAATTATTTATAGTAATTCTTAATAAAATTATAAAAAAGTTTTTATATTAAAAAAAACCTTTAAAAATTAAAATATTAAAATTAATAATTAAAGTTATTAAGTTAATATAAATAAAAAATAAATTAATATTTAATTAAAAAATTAAAGTATTTTAAGTAAATAAAAGAAAAAGTTCTTAAAAATAAATAATAAAAAATAACCTTTTTTATATAAAAAAGAGGCTTTATATATTATTAAAACTTAACTTAATATAAAAGATATTATAGTTATATTATAATAATCTTTTAATAGGCTACTTTAAAGCTAAAAGGACTTAAAAGCTAATTTAAAAAAAGCTTTATTAAAAAGGCCTAAAAATTAATATAAAATAGTATATAACTATATATCCCTAATATAAACTACTAATTCTTTATTAATATTACTTTATCTGCACTTCTTAAATATAAAGTCAATTAGTTATATACTTTAGTATATATATTAAATTAGTAGATATTAATTTAGCTTTTACTAACTAACTTATATAAAAGTTAACCTAATTCCTTTAATTTTAACTCTAATAGAACCTTTAAACCCTACTATTACCTTATATTTATCTAACTTTATATACTTTATATTAAAAGTAGGACCCCTTTTACTATAATAACCCTTTTAGCTATATTAAAAAGCCACTTTTTATATATATTTAAGTTACCTATAAAGGCAGTAAGGAAGGCTGCCTAATCTAACTAAAAGAAATAACCTTCCTTTAGGTCTCTCTTTAGGTCTTTTAGGCCTAATAGCTTATAATTAACCTGAATTAAATTAATTAGGTTAAAAAGGCCTATATAATAGATTAACTTAATTAAGTTATAATTAAAGATATCTATTTTAATTAGGCTAAATTAATTTCTTAATAAGAAGTTTTTCTTAATTATAGCTATTATTATATATATATTTTTATATTCCTTTCTATTAGCTACCTTTATAGTAGATCTAATAGCTAGATTAAAGTTATAGCTAGTTATATAATAGGCATAATTATATAGCTATAAATTATTTTATATAAATATTATATTAATAGCTATAATTAATATTAGTAGCTATAACTAATAGAGAAAGTTCAGTTAAAGAATATACTTAATAGAAGTATAATAAACTTAATGCAGTATTTTTTTAGGTAGGTTAAAGAAATAAGGCTAATATAGCTGCTAAGAGACCTATAGGCAGTATTAATACTGCTTAATTAAGGCAGCAATTATGCCATTAAGGCAGATAAACCTTATATAATTTTAACCTTTTAAGATATAGGCTTACTATAGGGGCCTTATTATTTAAGCCTTTATATATAAAGTTAAAAGCTTAATATCCTTATAAGGCTAATAATAAGGGAAAAAAATTCTTTCTTTTATTTTTTATTTATTAAGTTAAAGTAAGATTTAAGTTATTATTTTAAAAGCACTATAGTAAATATAGTTTTAAGCTTTCTTTAGGTATATAAGGCTTTTTTTTAAATTAATTAGATTTTAAGGAAGTTTTTTATATATTTATTTTTATAATTTAATATATTTTATAATTTTTATATAAACTATATTAATACCTTTTTAGTTTTAAATTTACTAATATATCTTTAAAAGGCTATAATATCTTAAAGGGTTAGAAATAGTTTTATATAGTATTAACCCCAGCTTAAACCACTGCTTCTTTACTAATAGTACTTTAACTGCAGTTCTTAGACGTAAGGTCAATTAGTTATATGCCTAGGCATATATATTCAATTAGTGGAGGTCAATTTAACTTTCGCTAATTAACTTATATAAAAGTTAACCTAATTCCTTCAGTATAACCTTCAGTCTAACCCTGCTATTACCTTATATTTATCCTAGAACTCTATATGCAGATATACTATCCCTTTACTCTTATAGTCTCAGACTATAACTAGCCTATTATATTAAAAGCAGTATCCTCTCTGCTATAATAACCCTTTTAGCTATATTAAAAAGCCACTTTTTATATATATTTAAGTTATTTATAAAGGCAGTAAAAAAGGCAATTTAGTTTAATTTAAGGAAATAACCTTCCTTTAAGACCCTCTTTAGGTCTTTTAGATCTAATAGCTTAATATTAAATTAAATTAAATTAATTAAGCTAAAATAGCCTATATAATAGATTAATTTAATTAGGTTATAATTAAAGATAGCTATTTTAATTAAGTTAAATTAATACCTTAATAAGAAGTTCTTTTTAATAGTAGCTACTATTATATAGATCTTTTTTAGTTTTTCTTTATTAGCTTTTTATAAGGCAGACCTAATAGCTATATTAAGGTTATAGCTAGTTATACAGTAGGCCTAATTATATAACTATAGGCTATTTTATAGTATTATATTAGTGGCTAAAATTAATATTAATAGCTATAATTAATAGAAGGAAAGTTAGGTTAGGGAATATATTTTATAATAGACTTAGCCTAATATATTAATTCAAGATCTTTTATATATAGTAAAGGAAGAAGGCTAATATAGCTACTAAAAGGTAAACCTATAGGCAGTATTAATATTACTTAATTAAGGCAGTAATTACACTATTAAGGCAGATAAACCTTATATAATTTTAACCTTTAAGATATAGGTTTACTATAGGGGCCTTATTATTTAAGCCTTTAAATAAAAAGTTAGAAGGTTAATAGCCTTATTAAATTAATAGTAAAAAAAAAATTTATAGTATTAATATATTTATATAGTAATATTAAGTTTATAAAAAAGGTAATTTTTAATAAAAATAAGATATTTATAAAAGTTTTAAAGAAATTATTTTAATTATTATTAGGCACCTTTAAGCTAGACTATAATAAAAATTTAGTAATATTTTTTATTTTCTATAAAAATTAAAAATTTATAATAATAACTAAATAATAAGGCTAACTAGCCTCTTATTATATAACCTTAAGACCCCCTTAAGTCTATTATAGAAATCCCTTAAATAGAAATCTTATTTCTTTAAGTTTTAATTAATATAATACTATTATACCTATTTAGCTATTATTAATTTACTATAATAATTCTAAAGCTTCTATTTAAGCTACTTAAATATAATAATAAACCTATAAAAAACTACTATAATTAATATTAAACCTAATAAGCTATTAGTAAATCCTCTAGAAATTAGTAATAACTTTATTTAAAATAGTAATAAAAAATCCTTTTAAATAGTAACCTATTTAATTAATTATATTACCTATATTATATATATTAATACCTTAAAAGTTAGAATTAAATAGCTAAAAGAAAAGCTTACCTTTTAATAATAATAAAATAAATTAAAATAATACTTTAAGGAAAATAAAGATAGATTATAAAATCTCTTTAAAACCTAAAAAGAAAATAAATTATTTATATAATTATTTAATTTTAATACTAAAAATATACTTTAAATAAGTAATAATACTTTACTAAAGTAGTATTAATTAAAAAATAGCCTTACTTTTAGTAATAATAAAAAAGTAAAAGTTAGAAATATTATTACCTTTAAATATTTAATTACCTTTTAAAAATAAAATAAATAGTTAAATAATATAAATTAAAGCTTTAAAGATATTTAAAAATAATATTATATTAATAAAAGCTATATTTTCTTTATCTATAATAATATAATATTAAATATTAAGCTTATATAATTAAGCTATTTAAGTAAATAAGTAAAGAAAAAAAGAAAAGATTTAAAGAGAAATTAAAAAGCCTTTAAGAAATAGTCTTTTATCCTTATAGAAAATAGAAAAAATTACTAAATACTTATAACTATATAATTAAAAAGCACTAAATAATAACCTAATTAATTCCCTTAAGACTTTTATAAATATCTTATCTTTATTAAAGATTACCTCCTTTATAAGCTTAATATAGCTATAAAAGTTTATTAATATTATATTAAACTTTTATCTATACTTTAGGATATTATAGCCTTTTAAGGAAATATTAATTTCCTTAAAATTAAGGAAGAATTTATTTAATTAATATAATAACTTTAGGATACTTTAAACTAGAAAAATAAATATATAGGAAACCTATTAGATTCTCTATTATTAAAAAAGAAACCTTATTAACCTTAAGAATTACTTAAACTATATTTATATTAATAACTCTAAAAAAGTAACTTAAATTACTTTCTTATTATTAACTTAAAGGAAAAAAGAAAAAAAAAAAACTTAAGTTTTATAAAATACTATAATTATTATAAAAAAGATTACTATTTAAGAAATTACTTTAAACCTAAAAAGATAAACTAAATAAAAAGATTAAAAAACTAAATGCAATTAGAAATATAAATTAATCTCTAATTAATATCCTTAAAATAACCCTAATTTATAACTAAAATATACTTTAAATCTACTTTAAGAGAAAAATCTTAATTATAATTAAGATTTAAGGTTATAAGACTATTAAAGTATAGGCTTATGTAGATTATAGTATAGAAATAGATACTATTAGTAAAACCTTTATAAAACTTTAGGGGTTTTAATAATTAAAAGATATAGATATCTCCCTTTAAGAAGTAAATAATAACTAATTAAAAACTAAAAAGTACTAAAAAATACCTTTAATTTTAATAGACTATTAAAAATAAATATATAAAACTATATAGAGTTTAATAAATATTAATAAAAAGGATTAAAATAAATTAATACTTCTTTCTATTACTATTATAAAAAATCTTTAAACTATAGCTAATTTTAAAATAAAGAAATAGTAATTTAAAAGGCATTATAAAGGCCTTAAACTTCTTAACTTTTATTAATTCTTAAAGAAAACCTATAATAAAGCTAAAATCTTTATTATTATTATTATTAAGGAACCTTACTTACTTTTTAGTAAAGAACCCTAAAAACCTAATTAACTTAAGGATATTCTCTATAAACTAAAAATATATATTAAAGTCTTTAGCTATAATAAGGCAGTAAGGATTTCTAACTTTAAGAAAATAGATTATATTATAAACCTAATTAAAAGGAAGGAATTACTATATAGCCCTATTTACCCTTTTTTATAGATAAAACTTAAGGAACTTTATAAATATATTTAAAAAAACCTAAAAATTAAATAAATCTACCTATTTAAAAGCCTAATTAGATTTTCTATTTTTTTTATCTTTAAAAAGGATAAAGGTCTTTAACTCTATATAAACTATTATAGCTTAAATGCTATTATTATTAAGAATTATTACCTTTTACCTTTAATTTTAAAGATTATAGATTATATTTAAAAGATAAAATATTTTTTAAAGATTAATATTAAAAATATATGTTACTAGATTAATATTTAAAAAAAAGATAAATAGAAAACTGCCTTTTAAACTTACTATAATTACTTTAAGTATATAGTTATACTATTTAAATTAATTAATATATTTACTATATTTTAATATTATATTATCTATTTAAATAATATTTTAATATTCTTAAAGATAAAAGAAAAGTATATTAAGTACCTTAAATAGATTTTAGAATAGATAAAGGATATTAAATTATATATAAAACCTTTAAAGTGCTTCTTTTATTAAAATAAAATAAAGTTTTTTAGATTTATTTTTATTACTAAAGATATTAAAATAGATTTAATAAGAATTTATATTATCTTTAAATAGCCTAAATTTATTATCTATAAAGAAATTTAGGTATTTTTAGAATTCTATAATTTCTATAAATAGTTTATCTATAAATACTTTAAGGTTATTATATTTTTTATAGCCTTTATAAAAAAAAGCTAAAATAGAAAGAAATTAAAAAATATAAAGCTAAATAATAAAAAAAAATAGTTATTTTAGGCCTTTATTATTAAATTTAAAAAGGCCTTAGTCTTATAGTATTTTAACCTTAAGAGATATATTTATATTAAAATAGATATATTAAACTATATTATAGTAAAAATCCTTTTTTAATTAAATAATAAAGGTAAATATTACTTATTTACTTTTTAATCTTAAAAGTTTAATAACCCTAAAAGAAAATATAGTATCTTTAATTAGAAAATAATAGTAATAATAAAGTTATTTAAGTATTAATAGTATTACCTAAAAGGCTTTTTAAAATAAATAGAGGTCTTAAGTAATTATTAAAACCTTTAATTATTTATAAAAAATACTAAACTAAATAAAAAATAAATATAATAGTATTTATATTTAATAACCTATAACTTTATAATTAAATATAAAAAGGGATTTATAAATCCTATTAATGCCTCTTTAAGACCTTTAAAAGTTAAAAAAAAGAAATACTAAAAGGTAGACTTAATTAAGTCTTTAAGAAATAAAATAGCTAAAATATAAATAATAATAAAAGGTTAAAAGCTAAAAAAGAGGTTAAATAAAAGGCTTATAGAGAAAATAAGTCTACCTTAAACCTTAAATAAGCTAGAGATAAATAAAATATCTTTAGATATTAAAGATAATCTAGCCTTACTATTAAGTAATATAGATATTATAGGCTAGAAATTTAATCTAAATATATAATCTTAAGAAATATTAAGATTATCTATAGTAATTCTTAATAAGATTATAAATTAATCTTTATATTAAAAAAGATCCCTTAAGGATAATATATTAAAGCCCTTAATTAAGATAATTAAATTAATATAGTTAAGAAATAAAATAATATCTAGTTAAAAAGATAATATATTTAAGGTAAATTATAAAAAAAGATTTTAAAAGTAAAAAATAAAGAATAACTTTTTTTATTTTAAAAATAGGCTTTATATATTATTAAAACCTAACCTTAAAAAAGAGATATTAAAACTATATTATAATAACCTCTTTATAAAATACTTTAGTATTTAAAGAACTTAAAAGCTAATCTAGAGAAAACTTTATTAAAAAGGCCTAGAAATTAATATAAAATAGTATATATCTATATACTATATTTACTAAAAAATAGTATTTAAGAGATATTAACCTTATAAAAAGCTTAAAAGCCTATTAATTTTATTATATCTCTTTAAAAAAGTTTTTATAGATTTTATTATAAGACTGCTATTAATACTTTTTAAAGGTTAATAAGTTAATATAATTCTAGTAATAGTTAATAGATTTATAAAGTTTATATAATTTTTATCTATTTCTATTAAGATTATTATATTTAAATTAACTAAACTTTTCTATAAGGAGATTAAGCTATAGTTTAAAGCCCTAAAAGGTATTATCTTAAATAAAGAAATAATCTTTATAAATATATTTTAATTAAAATTATATTACTACTTAAGAATTAAGTAAAAACTATTAATAGCCTTTTATCTCTAAATTAATAGATAAATAGAAAAGATAAATTAAGTTTTTAGTTATTACTTATATTATTTTATTAAAAATAATTAAAATATCTAATTAAAACTTCTATAAATAGCCTAATTTACTTGTAACTTAAAGGTTAATACTATAATAAATATAACCCTAAATAAGGCCTTTATAGGTTTTAATTTAAAATTTTATATTACTATTAAAAATACTAATTTAAAAGGAAAAATCTTAAAAATTAAATATAAAATTTAAAAACTATAAAAATTATAAAATAAACTTATAATATATTAATAAAATATAATTAAAAGGCAGGTTAAATACTTTAACTTAAAGTACTAAAAAATAAACTTTAAATAAAGATAATTAATTATACTTTTAATTAAAAATCTAAAGCTTAAAGAAAAAAAAAAGAAGCTAGCTTTAAGATTTATTAGCCTATTTAAGATTATTAAGTATATTAAACTATAAATATATTATTTAGCCTTATTAAATTAATATATAAAAATATATAATATCTTTTATATAAGCCTCCTTAAAGTATATTAAATATATAGCTAAAAGGATAATAATTCTCTATTAATATTAAACCTTAAAGAAAAAAATAATTAATAAGAAATTAAATAAATTAAAGATAAAAAAGAAATATATAAGAAATTATATTACTTTATAAAATAGAAAAAATAGCTAGCTAAATATAATTAATAGGTTATTACTATAGATATAGAGAATACCCTATAAATTATTACTATATAGAAAAAGTCTTAAATAAAGTAAAAAGGCAAAAAGTTAAAGTTATAAATAAAGATAACCTTAAAGAAGAGAGAATATCTAAAAAAAGAGCTTTAATTAAAGCTAAAAGGCTTAAGCTATAAAAATACTATTAAGAAAAATAAGCTAACTTAAATTATAGATAAATCTCTTTTTATTTTAACCTAAAACTATTAAGTAAGACTATAATAATTATAATAAGGATTAATTAACTATAATACTAAAAGCTACTTTTTAAGCTAATTTATCCTTCTTTATAGTATAAGCCCTATATAAGCTATTAAAACATTTAGGCAGTATACTTTAGGTCCTAAAGTTATTAAAAGAAGGCTAACTATACTTTTAAGAGGTTATAAAGAGATATATAATTAATATAATAAAAGGCTAAAAACTCTCTATAAATAAGGCAGATTTAAACTAAATAGAAGGTTATAATAAAAAAGAATAGTAAATAGAAAGTAAAGTTATAACCTTAACTTTAATAAAAACTAAAAAGGTTAATATAATAAATACCTAAAAATATTAATAAAGATTTAAATTTAATATAAAGCTAAAAGTAAGGATTTAAGTAATAATATTAAAATTATTATAAAGGTTATTAATAAAACCTAAATATATAAAATAATAAAAAGTATTAATAATAACCTATTAGGCTATATACTTAATATTATTTTTCTTTATATATAAGACCTATAAATCCTTAAATATAGCCTAAACTTCCTTATTTATATTACTTTAAGGAGATAAGTATATTATAATATAGATATAGTAATAAATTATAATAGCCTTAATATAAAGAAAAAAAGCTTTTTATATTATAATTATATTAATTAATATAACCTAAAAGATAAAAGGAAGATTTATAGGCATTTTCTTTCTATTAATAAAGTAAAAGGTTAAGCAATAAGTAATCTTTAAATATAAAAATAATTTTAATAACTAATAAAAAGTATAAGCTAGTTTTATATAGATATTATAATAAAGTTAAAAATAGTTATTTTTATCTATAAAAAAGATAGATTTATAAATAGACTTAAAGATATAATAGATATTTACTTAATCTCTCTTAATTATAGCTATAAGACTATAAGAAAGTTAATTAAATTAATAATAAAAAATAATAAGAAAGAAATATATAAATAGTAGCTATATTTATATTTATTATACTTCTTATAGTATAAGAAATTAGGATTAATAAAAATATACTTAATATTATAGAAATAATATAAATTCTATATAACCTTAAGGTCTATAAAAGTAGCTATTAATTAGTTATAGTATTTATAAATATAATAAATATATATATTTTTAGCTATAGTAAAACTAAAGGGTTAATAAAAGACTTATAGCTTAAAACTAAAAGCTATAAAAAATAGAAAATAGATATACTTACTGTTAAATATTATAGTAAGAAATATAAAAGAGTTAAAATAAAGTTAAAAAATAAAAGATTAACTAAAGATTAAAATAAAAGGAATATAGATTATAGATAAACAGTAAGAATAAAAGGTATATAAGTTAATAAGGTTATATAAAATAAAGAGAAAAAGAAAAGAGAAAGAAGCTTAAATTAAAAAAAGAATTAAATACCTATAAATAAGGCAGAAATAGAAGCCTATAAAAGCCTAAAGAATTAAGGGTATAACCTATAATTTATAGGCTTAATATATATATATTTTTAAAGGTATCTTAATAAGGCTATAAAGAATAATTTAATAATTTATATAAAGAAAATACTATTAAGGTAACCTTTAATTACTATAATATCTAACTTTACTATAAAAAGCTAATAAAAGTATTTATAGGATAGAGAGATATTAATAACTTTATAACTTTATTATAATTATATTTAGCTAAAGATAGCTACTTAAAAAGAAAGGGATAATTATAATAATAATTTAATAATAAGGCTAATTAGCCTCTTACTATATAACCTTAAGACCCCTTTAAGTCTATTATAAAAACCCCTTAAATAGAAATCCTATCTCTTTAAGCTTTAGTTAATATAATACTATTATACCTACTTAACTATTATTAATCTACTATAATAATCTCTTTAAAGAAATCTCTATAGATTTTATTATAAAATTATTATTAATACTTTTTAAAGATTAATAAGTTAATATAATTTTAATAATAATTAATAAATTTATAAAATTTATATAATTCTTACCTATTTTTATTAAGATTATTATATTTAAATTAACTAAACTTTTCTATAAAGAGATTAAATTATAATTTAAAGCCTTAAAAGGTATTATTTTAAATAAAAGATTAATCTTTATAAGTATATTTTAATTAAAATTATATTACTATTTAAAAATTAAATAAAGACTATTAATAGCCTTTTATTTTTAAATTAATAAATAAGTAAAAAAAAAAATTAAGTTTTTAATTACTATTTATATTATTTTATTAAAGATAATTAAAATATTTAATTAAAATTTCTATAAATAGCTTAATTTATTTATAATTTAAAGGTTAATATTATAATAAATATAACCTTAAATAAGGCCTTTATAGATTTTAATTTAAAATTCTATATTATTATTAAAGATATTAACTTAAAAAAGAAAGTCTTAAAAGTTAAATATAAAATTTAAAAGCTATAAAAACTATAAAATAAATTTATAATATATTAATAAAATATAACTTAAAGGTAAGCTAAATACTTTAACTTAAAGTATTAAAAAATAAACTTTAAATAAAAATAATTAATTATACTTTTAATTAAAAACTTAAAACTTAAAAAAAAAAAAAAGAAACTAGCTTTAAGATTTATTAGCCTATTTAGGACTATTAAGTATATTAAACTATAAGTATATTATCTAGCCTTATTAAACTAATATATAAGAATATATAATATCTCTTATATAAGCCTCTTTAAAGTATATTAAATATATAGCTAAAAGGATAATAATTTCTTATTAATATTAAACCTTAAAAAAAAGAATAATTAATAAAAAGTTAAATAAATTAAAAATAAAAAGGAAATATATAAAAAATTATATTACTTTATAAAATAGAAAAAATAGCTAATTAAATATAATTAATAAGTTATTATTATAAATATAAAGAATACTTT
Source organism: Fusarium annulatum (assembly GCA_019189775.1). Taxonomy (NCBI): domain Eukaryota; kingdom Fungi; phylum Ascomycota; class Sordariomycetes; order Hypocreales; family Nectriaceae; genus Fusarium; species Fusarium annulatum. The sequence goes on from JAHAPR010000038.1 coordinate 16,006, forward strand.
ATAAATTATTATTATATAGGAAAAGTCTTAAGTAAAGTAAAAGGGTAAAAAATTAAAATTATAAATAAAAATAACTTTAAAAAAAAAAGAAAATATTTATAAAAAAAAAAGCTTTAATTAAAACTAAAAGGCTTAAATTATAAAGATATTATTAAAAAAAAAATAAACCTAAATTATAGATAAATTTCTTTCTATTTTAATTTAAAACTATTAAATAAGACTATAATAATTATAATAAAGTTTAATTAATTATAATATTTAAAAGCCACTTTTTAAGCTAATTTCTTTTTTTATAATATAAGCCTTATATAAATTACTAAAATATTTAGGTAATATACTTTAAGACTTAAAATTATTAAAAAGAGGCTAATTATATTTTTAAAAAGTTATAAAAAGATATATAATTAATATAATAAAAGGCTAAAAACTCTTTATAAATAAAGTAAATTTAAACTAAATAAAAAGTTATAAAAAAAAAGAATAATAAATAAAAGATAAAGTTATAACCTTAACTTTAATAAAAACTAAAAAGGTTAATATAATAAATACTTAAAAATATTAATAAAGATTTAAATTTAATATAAAGCTAAAAGTAGGGATTTAAGTAATAATATTAAAGTTATTATAAAGGTTATTAATAAAACCTAAATATATAAAATAATAAAAAGTATTAATAATAATTTATTAGGCTATATATTTAATATTATTTTCTTTTAAATATAAGACCTATAAATCCTTAAATATAGCCTAAATTTCCTTACTTATATTACTTTAAGAAAATAGATATATTATAATATAAATATAATAATAAGTTATAATTGCCTTAATATAAAGAAAGGAAGCTTTTTATATTATAATTATATTAATAATATAACTTAAGAAATAAAAAATAGATTTATAAATAACTTCTTTTTATTAAAAAAGTAAAAAGTTAAATAATAAATAGTCTTTAAGTATAAAAATAATTTTAATAATTAATAAAAGATATAAATTAGTTTTATATAAATATTATAATAGAATTAAAAATAGTTATTTTTATCTATAAAAAAGATAGATTTATAAATAAACTTAAAGGTATAATAAATATCTATTTAGTTTTTTTTTATTATAGCTATAAAACTATTAAAAAGTTAGTTAAGTTAATAACTAAAAGTAATAAAAAGGAAATATATAAATAATAGCTATATTTATATTTAATATATTTCTTATAATATAAAGAATTAAAATTAATAAAAATATATTTAATATTATAAAAATAATTTAAATTCTATATAACCTTAAGATTAATAAAAGTAATTATTAATTAATTATAGTATTTATAAATATAATAAATATATATATTTTTAGCTATAATAGAACTAAAAGGTTAATAAAAGACCTATAGTTTAAAACTAAAAGCTATAAAAAATAAAAAATAGATATATTTATTATTAAATATTATAATAAAAAATATAAAAAAGTTAAAGTAAAGTTAAAAAATAAAAGGTTAATTAAAAATTAAAATAAAAAAGATATAAACTATAAATAAAAAATAAAAATAAAAGGTATATAAATTAATAAAATTATATAAAAAAAATAAAAAAAATTAAAAAAAAGAAAATTAAATTAAAAAAAGAATTAAATACCTATAAATAAGGTAAAAATAAAAGCCTATAAAAGCCTAAAGAATTAAAGATATAACCTATAATTTATAGGTTTAATATATATATATTTTTAAAAGTATTTTAAAAAAGCTATAAAAAATAATTTAATAGTTTATATAAAGGAAATACTATTAAGGTAACCTTTAATTACTATAATATCTAACTTTATTATAAAAAGCTAATAAAAGTATCTATAAAATAGAGAGATATTAATAACTTTATAACTTTATTATAATTATATTTAGCTAAAAATAGTTACTTAAAAAGAAAAGGATAATTATAATAATAATTAAATAATAAAGCTAACTAGCCTTTTATTATATAACCTTAAAACCTCTTTAAGTCTATTATAAAAACCCCTTAAATAGAAATCCTATTTTTTTAAGCTTTAGTTAATATAATACTATTATATCTATCTAGCTATTATTAATTTAGTATAATAAAATTATTTTTTAAAAGCTTTTTAATCTTTTTTTAAGATTTTCTTTTAGGTTTAAGTTTATTTATTTAAGTAATTTAATTATATAAATTAGGCATTTATAGTTATATTATTATATATAAGAAAATCTAGCTTTTATTAATATAGTATTATTTATAGGCTTCTTTAAAGCTTTAATTTATATTATTTAGTTATTTTTCTTTTTTATAAAAAGTAATTAAATATTTAAAAGTAATAATATTTTTAACTTTTATTTTACTTTTATTACTAAAAGATAAACTTTTATAGTATTTAAGCTAATTTAATAGGGTATTATTATTAATTTAATTAGGTTTTTTATTATTAATATTAATTAAAGATATATTTTAAAAGTTTTTCTTTTAATTTTTAAAGGGATTTTTAATAATCTTTTTAATTTATTATTTGAACTTTTTTACTTATTACTTAAAGATAAGCTTTTCTTTTAACTATTTAATTTAAACCTTAAAGGCAGTAATATAGGTTAATAATATAATTTATTTAATAAAATAAATTATTATTTAGAATAATTCTTTTTAACTAATTAAAATAGAATTATTAATAATCTTTAGGGTTACTATTAATAACTTATTTAAATTTAAATTAATTACTATAGTTCTTTAAAGATTAATTATTATATATAAGTAATTTAAGTAAAAGCTTTAAAATTATTATAATAAATTAATAATAACTAAATAGATATAATAGTATTATATTAACTAAAGCTTAAAAAGGGAAGATTTCTTAAAGAAAGGTTTTTTAAAAAGATTTTATAAACTCTTAAAGTTATTTAACCTAAAAACTAGGCTAACTAGCTATATTAAAATACTATTATATTAAGATTATAATAAAATTAAGACCTTTAAAGGGATTTTTAGTTAAATAAAAGCTAAATAAAAGAAAGATCTTAAAATATATTATAGTATTATAAAGATTACTTTTTAATATTATTTAAAGTTATTAATAGAATATTAGATTTATAACCTTTTAAGTAATAAAATTAAAATCTACTTTTTTTAATTAAAAAGTCTAACTAATCTTATATATAGCCTAAATCTTAAAAGATTAAAGATATTAATAAAAAATAATATAAATATAATATTAAGATTTATAATTAAAATTAAAGAGGTATTATAAAAATATATTTATTAAATATAATAATAGGCTATAGTAATAATATATAAGGTTTTAGCCTTTTATATTAAGAAATATTAATAAAAAGGTAGTAATATTTAAAAAAAAATAGGATTTATTAAAAAAGTATAAATACCTTTAAATATATAAATAAATATATTAATTTTTTTTAAGTAATAAAAGGAAATAAAAAGCTAAAAAAAGATATATTTAAATTTATAATAAATATAAATAAAAAGATATTATAATTAATTAATAATATAAATAGCAATTAAAGTAATTATAAACTTTAAGGCCTTTATTATATTTTTAAAGTTACTTTTTACTATAATAAAAAGATTATAATTAAATTAATAATAAAATATAAAAGAAAATTATAAAAAGAATATATAATTTATAATACCTTTTATTATATTTATATTTAATATAATAAAAGAAATTATAGTTATTAAAGATATAATAATTAAATTAAAAAAAATAAAAAAAGTTATTAAAATTCTTATTAATTAATAATACCTAAAGGTTATTTTTATAAATATAAATATAATATATATAAGTTTAATAGCCTATAATATAATTAAAAGGCTTAAAAGGTATAATTACCTTAAATCCTTTAGTTTTATTAGGTATTTTAAAGATAGAAATAAGTTCTTTATTAGCTATTATACAGGAATTAAAATAAATTTATTAAAAAAATAAAAGGCAAAAGGCTTAAAAGTAAAGATATAAATAAAAAGAAAAGGTATATAAATTAAAAAGATTATATAAAATAAAAAGAAAAAAAAATTAAAAAAAAAAAAGAAAGTTAAATATTTATAGCTAAAGAAAAATTAAAAGCCTTATAAAAGCCTAAAAAAGCTTAAAAAATTAAAAAATTAATTATAAATTAAAAAGTATAAATTATATAAAGCTATAAAATATTATAATAAAATTATCTATAAACTTATAGTAGGTTTTATATATAAAATAGTTAAAATATAAGTTATTATCTTTATATAGATTTAGGTAAAAAATTAATTACTATAAGTAAATATATAATAATAAAAGTTTATTAATAATTATATAATTTAATTTTATTACTATTTTAGCTAAAAATAGCTAAATAAAGAAAAAAGAATAATTTTTTTTTCTTTACTATTAGCCTAATAAGGCAATTAAGCTTTTAACTTTTTATCTAAAGGCTTAAATAATAAGGCCTCTATAATAGGCCTATATCTTAAAGGTTAAAATTATATAAAGTTTATCTGCCTTAATAGTATGATTACTGCCTTAACTAAATAGTATTAATACTGCCTGCAGGTCTTTTAGCAGCTATATTAGCCTTTTTCCTTTACTATACCTAAAAAAGTATTAAGCTAAATCTATTATACTTCTACTTAAAGGTTAATTAGACCCTTATTAAATAAAAGATTAAATATAAACTTATAAGTATATTCCCTAACCTAACTTTTTCTATTAGTTATAGCTATTAATATTAATTATAGCTATTAATATAATACCTACTATATAAAATAGCCTATAGCTATATAATTAGGCCTACTATATAACTGGCTATAACCTTAATATAGCTATTAGGCCTGCCTTATAAAGAGCTAATAGGGAAAAACTAAAAGAGATTTATATAATAGTAGCTACTATTAAAAAGAATTTCTTATTAAGATATTAATTTAATTTAATTAAAATAGCTATCTTTAAAATTAGGTTAACTTTTATATAAGTTAGTTAGTAAAAGTTAAATTAACCTAAAGTCTATAATAAATCTACTAATTAATTATATATATTAAGGTATATAATTAATTAACTTTATATCTAAGAATAGTTAAAGTAATATTAATAAAGAAGTAGTAGTTTAAACTAGGGGAGGATAATTATAATAGTATTTTAATATAGCTAGTTAGCCTAGTTTTTAGGTTATATAACTTTATAACCTTATAGAATCCCTTTAAAAAACCCCTTTTAGGGGAATTTTCTCTCTTTAAGCTTTAGTTAATATAATACTATTATACCTATCTAGCTATTATTAATTTACTATAATACTAACTTTATATATAGATATGCTTTTTACTTTTATAGTTTTAAACTATAATTAGCCTATTATTAATTTAAAAGTAGCTTTCTTTTTACTATAATAACCCTTAGCTATATTAAAAAGCTACTTTTTATATATATTTAAGTTATCTATAAAGGCAATAAAAAAGGCTATTTAGTTTAATTTAAGTGAATAACCTTTTTTTAGGCCTTTTTTTAAGTTTTTTAGGCTTAATAGCTTATAATTAACTTAAATTAAATTAATTAAGCTAAAAGGGCCTATATAATAAATTAATTTAATTAGGTTATAGTTAAAGATAGCTATTTTAATAAGGCTAAACTGGCTTTTTAATAAAAGGTTTTTTTTTAATTATAGCTACTATTATATATATCTCTTTATATTCTTTCCTATTAGCTACCTTTATAATAGGTCTAATAGGTAGATTAAGGTTATAGCTAGTTATATAATAAATATAATTATATAGCTATAGGCTATTTTATTTAATAGATATTATATTAGTGGCTATAATTAATATTAATAGCTATAATTAATAAAAGGAAAGTTAGGTTAGGAAATATATTTATAAAAGTGTAATAAACTTAATATAATATTATTTTAGTCTTTTAGGTGGGTTAAAGGAATAAGGCTAATATAGCTGCTAAAGGTAGACCTATAGGCAGTAATTATGCCATTAAGGCAAATAAACCTTATAAGATTCTAACCTTTAGGATATAGGCCTACTATAAGGGCCTTATTATTTAAGCCTTTATATATAAAGTTAATAGGTTAATGGCCTTATAAGGCTAATAGTAAAGGAAAAAAAATATATAATTATTAAAGCTAAATATATACTTAACTTCCTTTTGCTTATATAAGGGTTAATAGGCTAGTTATAATTTAAGACTATAAAAGTAAAGCTATAGCTTATAAATATATATCTGTAAATAAAGTTAAATAAATATAAGGTAATAGTAAGGTTTAAAGGTTTAAAGGAATTAAATTAACTTTTATATAAATTAATTAATAAAATCTCAATTAATATTTACTAATTAAATATATACATTTAAGTATATAATTAATTAACCTTATATTTAAGAATTATAGAAAAAGTAATATTAATAAAAATATAATAGTTTAAACTAAAAAAAGATAAACCTATAGATAGTAATAATACTACTTAATTAAGGCAGTAATTATATTATTAAGGTAAATAAACTTTATATAGTTTTAACCTTTAAGATATAGGCTTATTATAAAGGCCTTATTATTTAAGCCTTTAAATAAAAAGTTAAAAGCTTAATATCCTTATTAAGCTAATAATAAGGGAGAAAAAATTAATAAAAATTATTAATATTACTTTTATTAAGTAATTTTTTAATTAATAAAAGTATTATTAATTTCCTTTATACTTAATTTATTAAAACCCTTAATAAAGCTAGTCTTGTAGTCCCTACTAGCCTTTAGGAGGTCAAGGAGATAGCTAGCTCCATTTCACAACGTGGGGAAAGGTCCAAGCTCCAGCCTCAGGCTAAGGCCCAGGTTCCAGCTCCCATTTTGCGACTCCGCTTCCTAACCAAACTCTTCTCTTTATCAACCTCTCTCCAGACAATTCTCAGTCCAGTTTCGGTGACCGAGACCCGTCCGGCTAATAAACAGTGAGCCCGCTCCGGGAATAGCTGTCTTCTGCTGCGCGCAGACCGTCATGGCTCTTTCTGCTAATGCAAAAGATGCCCTGAATTTGGATCCGAGCAGCAAGAATGCCTCTGCCAAAACCAAACCCGGCCGTCACACAAGCAAGCAACAAGTAAGACACCGTGCGTCTGTCGCCTGTGCGTCATGCCGCGACAGAAGAATACGATGCGTTGTTCCCAATAATCAGACTGAATGTACCGCTTGTGCAAAGTCAGGCTCAGAGTGCATCATTAAAAATGATGACGAGCGTAGACGGTATGAGCTCATGTCTTTCAGCCCCATCATGAGCCACGGCTAATGCATTTTCCAAGCCCTATATCTAAAGCATACATGTCCTCCTTATCAGACAGAATATCAATGCTCGAAGGCTTGCTTTTGGAAAAGGGTGTGGTGCCGCCTCCGGCGACTCATCCTCCCAAAACAAGGCACGATCAAGACGCCGTGGCCACTACGGCGGGCAATATTGATCCATCTCCGCAATCTGACTCCAAGTCTCCGGGGAGTGAGGACCATTCTCCAACGGATTATCAGAACGACGATTTCACGACACGTGAGAGTGAAGTTGCGACGACAAATTCGCGCGATAACCAGCAAGTGTACTCTCGCTCCAATGAAAATTCGCCATTTCGCATTCTGGATCCCAAGCAAGAGGATATAATCCATCGACTTTTATCGACCAAGGGCAACCTGTCATTCGACCAAATCTCTGGAAGGCTGCGTTTCTTTGGTCCCACAGCTAACAGCCACGTTTATGCTGAATCAACAAGTCTATCATACACGCATGAACCGCCGGAACAAATCCGAAGAGCAGAGAAGATCATTCAATCTCTGAGCTCGGAGACACACGATTATCTTGTCGATGGCTTCTTCCACTACTATAATTCTGTCATTCAAATTATTGATCGAGATGCTTTCGAAGCTGACCGGATATCCAAGTCTTCAAAGTTTTACTCTCATTTTCTTCACATCACAGTCTTGGCCATGGGGTATCGTGTGGCCGACATGGACCGAGATGATATGCGCAAGATTACACTCAGTCCACGAGAAAGTTCTCTTCATAGAGAAGCCAAGCATATGCTTGATATCGAGCTCGAGCGCCCTGGTGGTATCCCCAGTGTTCAGGCGTTATTGCTGCTTGGAGATCTTGAATGCGGTGTCGGTAGAGACAATACCGGCTGGATATACTCTGGTGAGCTTTGAGTAATGTCTGTGTTTTTTTAATTCTCTTCAGGCTAACTGTGTCTAGGGATGGCAAATCGCCTTGCTTTTGATATTGGCCTCCACTTAGATTGCACCAGCAGCATGTCCGAACAAGACACAAAAATTCGAAATATGGTCATGCAGGCATGTGTGATCTATGACAGATATTGGGGGTTGTTTCTGGGTAGACCGTTGGCTATCAAAAGCCAAGACGTCGACCTTTTATCAAACCGATTTTCCCAGCTTGCTTCTTTCGGGCTCGAGGCTCCCAAAATGGATTTGACAACTGAAATTTACGAGCAGCTCATTGAGTTGATGGAATTGGCCGGACGAATCGTCGAAATACGTGATCTGAGCAACTCCATTAAAGTGACGGAACCGACTGGCGCATTTGCGGTTAATGAAGCCGAGGAAAACAGATATCTACAGGTCATTAATCTCGACAGGCAACTTCAAAATTGGTATAGGCGATTGCCCGACCGCATGGCATGGAAGCCGAGCAATGTCAAGACAGCTCCTTACAGTTTCTTCCTATTACATCAACAATATCATGTAACTATGATTTTACTGCATCGACCATGGGCCAAATATGGCTCAATTTCTGGCGACAATTCGAGCACGGGATCGCATCCAAGTCCTGAAAGCGACAGAAAGGCAAATTCAGAAAGCCCCGGGCATCACTTCACTGCTGAGGGTTCATCCATGTCTACCGATGACCGTCAGCGCGTGGTCCATGGGAGCCGCACATCACTGGCCCGCAGTATATGTACTCAGCAAGCGATTCGCGTGGCTCGAATATTTTGGCAGCATCGCCAAAGATTCGACGGACGAAAGATTTTTATTACGGGAATGCAGCATGCTGGTACTGCATCAATAGCGTTGATTGCTGCACTTGCCTACCAGCGCAATGAGCCAAATCGCCAGACATATATCGGCTATCTTGAAATTCTATCTGATGCTGTTGGCGACATGAGCGCTACATACCATCCGGCCAGCAGGATGGATGACTTGCTCAAGGCTGTACTTGAGCAGATTCGTAGCAGCATGACTGACGTATCACGGTCGCGCAGCGGCAGCGCAGGGCATCAGGCCATCAGTATTGGTGCCAGTAGTGCGAGGAGCGGCGCCTCTCATGACGGCAATACATCAGTTCCTGTTGTTCCTGTCAGGCGAGAAGCCGATACTGACTTCAATCAGCCTCTTAAGAAAAGGCGTCCTTCTGTTCATCGACAAACCTCTGACTATGCCTCATCGAAGCCATCATACATCGGTATAACATCGCAACCGGGACCACCTCTATCTCTGCCGTATGGTCAACAAAGCCAATCACCGCTTGACCCAACAGTTTTCCCCATAAATTTGCACAGCCAGCCAGAACAACTTGGCCTGGCGATGGTGGCGGCGAACGCGGTCAATATGCATCATCCCGAACTTGCTACAGGCCACATGGTCGGCACACTCAATGCTACGAATCTTAGTAACCACCCATTACATGATAATTGGGGCCTGCCTAACATGCAGCCCTCTTTCCCACAAAGTCAATTTCATGGGGCCATAGACTGGTCTGCCGGAACTGCTGGTCTCAGTGCCAGTTCGGTATTGAATCAGAGTGCCGCGATGTCGACTGGTATCATGTCAGGAATGGCTGCTTTCAGCTCGGCGAAGGAGCCCCCGAAGTTTGGGGGTGGTGAGGCTGGTATGCATGAATCTTCATCCAGTAAGCTCCCTCACATCGGTACAAACTGGACGAGTACCAACATCGGGCCTGTAGGTTCAGGAAGGATTCAGGAATACGGCCCAAATCTGGGCAAGACGACACGTCTGAATGACGGGAACAACGATGAGCAGAGAAATTACTCTCTTGACTTTTTTAATTTTGGTTAGGTGATATTGCTGCGTTACTGTCTCTTCTGCAAGGTGTTCAAGGACGTTCATGCCTGGGTTGTTCTGTTGTGCTATTTTGGATATACAAAGTTGATTTTTCTATTTTTATTTTTATGGTATATGAACAAGTCTGTATCGCTATGAAATTGTACATTAAAGCTATGTGTCATGAGAACACTCCTGCATCCGTCTAAATGAAAACGCTTAGTCTAGGCTTTTGCCAAATCAGCGAAGCATTTCCAGAGTTCCTTCACCTGCTTCCTTTATTCAAGCAGCCAAAGCACGATATTGAGATGTAGAGCAGACAATTTGATAGGGCTTTGTGGGTAAAGAGGGGCCACAGCATGTGTTGCTTTAGAATCAAAGAGGTCAAAGGAGATCATCATCAGTGCGGTAAACATAGCTAATCATGACTCGAACAAAATAGTAGTTTAGAGTCTTCGTTGATATGCACGTATGATTCAGGTAATTCAATACCAGATTAGCGGGTATTTGTTGTACCTAGATCTTGGTCTACCTAGCGACTACCAGGCTAGGGGCGTCTAGTTACTGGTAAAACCCCCATCACATATCATACTGGCACCTTGCATGTAACTATTCATGGGAGAAGCCAACAGGACTATAGCATCTGCTATCTCCTCCATAGTGGCGAGGCGCTTCAAAGGAGTTCGTGACAAGTCCACTGCGAGTGGTGAGCCTGGATCACGACTCATAATACTCGTTAGTAGAGGTGTCTCGACATAACCTGGGCAGATGGCATTGATACGGATGCCTAAAGGCCCGTACGAGTTTGCGTCAGCCTTGGTCAAGCCAATTATCCCTAGCGGTCTATCAGTGCTTGAACGGACTGTGGCCGGCAGAGATATTGCATAACGTACCATGCTTGGCAGTTGTATACGCAGTATGGTCCTGGTTGTTTGGTGCCACAACAGCAAACATGCTTCCCACGTTGATTATCCTTCCGCGGCCAATCCGAGGTCCCAAATCTCTATGGGAGGATTTAGCCCTTCACTCATTTCGATTCATCATACCCTGGTGGACGTACTCTTGGTTTATCATGACATCCAGCTCTTCTTTCTGACATCGATACACACCCTGCAAATTCACATCGAGAATTCCGAGCCATTCATCGTCTTCCAACTCATGCGTCTTTCGTCCACTGCCACTGATACCGGCATTATTCACAGCAATGTCTAGACGACCAAACTCGCCGATTGTCTTGGCAATGCCTTCCTTGACCTGCGTGGAGTCACGAACATTGAGATGCACCGGTAGAATATGGACATGGGGAAACTGTTTCTTCAAAGATCCGGCGGATATATCTAGTGCTTCTTGGTTGATGTCGGCCAATGCTAGCTTTGTGACTCCATGCTGAGCAAAGGCGATGGCGATCTGTTGTCCAATGCCTAATGACGATCATATCAGCAATGGAGACTCTAACAAGACACTAAGCGGGTAGCTTCGAGTCTGTCTCGGTCACGCCACGCCACGGCGCATAGTGAAATGCGGGGCGATAGTTTGTAGTGAGGCAAATAGCGGGACGTACCGGAGGCTGCGCCTGTGATGAAGGCGGACCCACGAAGCAAGACGGTCATTCTGATGAAGTTGATGTGGTGTTGAATACAAGTGTCTTGACTCGCAGAAGGCGGTGCCACTAGAGAGAGAGAAAGTGAAAGCAAGATAGCCTTATCTCACCACTTGGCTTCGTCTTTTAGCGCTGCGGCCACGATATCTCGGAAAAGGTGTCGGCCCATGGCACTTTTGATGGCATGCACTGTTCGTGGACCAGGTATCCACAAAGGCTCGGCTGGGGTCGATTATTAGATTGAAGCTATCGAGCCAGGATGTGTCGCACCAAGGTTCCACTCATCACGACATGCTTTGAGCCTCATGAACGTTACATAGGGGCCGTGCAGTGTCTCATGCAGACATGTTTTCAACAGGAGATACAGAGTCCGGAGACTGATACATGATGAACGTGGCGTAAGGGTACAGGGAATGTCGACCCGTGTAGCCATATCATTATCAAAAGAATTGACATGATATGGGCAGGTACCGTCGTATCGCGTCGCCATGATCTGATGTGTATTGTGATGATCTCTCTCGGGCCTTGTTTTGTCATCAAGTAGTAGTATATGGTACAAGGAACCGACGTGATGGTGGTCGTCAGATAAAGTCTGCATGCAGAGTGTCAGCTGGGTCTACCTACATACGGCACCAGGAGGATGAAGGCAGCGGTCAATTGATCGTGAAAAGGACGAAGACAGTAATCCAGGCGCGAGGAGTTGCTATAGCTGCGGTATTAAATCCTGGCATGGTAAAAGATGAAATGCTATTTGGGGCAGTCTCAAGGTTGAAGATTGGAACCAATGCCAACTACAATGAGATCAAAAGCACGCGGAAGATGATCGAGACCTAAGTGAACTTCACGCATCGTGAGCCACGTGAAGTGTCATCACCAAGGCACAAGTCACCATGAGTTTAAAAGAGTACACGTGAAGATAAGACCATGTGATTCATGAATGGGCTTTCGTGAACGACGTGACATCTACCCGGGGTATGCTAATGATAATGTACAAAGGAAAGACCCGCGCGGTAAAGGCTGGTCGCAGACAGATGAAATATGTTCTTAAGGCTTGTTCTCGCCATTGAATCGAGCAATGCCACTTCGGATACCCTTGTCGACTGACTTGGCCATCTTTTCGAGGGGGAGACGGTCTTCAACACGTTGGACGATTCTGGACACAGGAGGCTCAATGCGTTGGACGCCCTTCTCCATGGGAGGAATGAAGTAGCTGACGTTCCTCTCCCATCGTGGAGCCCACTTGTTGGTCTGGTTGGATAAACGCTCCTCAGCCCCAGGCATGACAAGATAGAGAGGTGTCAAGACGCCAACACCGGCCGCACCCATGCAGAAGATCTCCGAGGGCTTGGCGGCGGGGAGCTTGGGAACGCGGACAGGCATGTTGTGTATTTGTGGTGGAGGGGGTTTAGATGTCTAGCACTGAGTGTCAGGTAGAGCTTGGTGATACTTTGGGGGGGGGTTACTAACTGCTGGTTGATCCAATCGACGTGTTCGACCGGATTTGATGGTTTCGTAAGACAAGTGTGAAAAAAGTGTTAGAGTTGCCGGAAAGATATGGAGGCGGTATCAGTAAAGTTGGAAGACAATGGGTGCTTGTAGAATTTAATCGATTGGGATGAAGAAGACAGAAAATGGAAACAAGCAGGAAACGGCTGCTGACTCTATTATATACGTGCAACCATGACTGAATGACTGCTTGTATACAAGATCGAGCGGGGTAACAGCGCTTGGATGATCAACCTGCACGGTAGGGAGACAGCGACATCCAGACGAGTACAAGCAAACGATCATGGTGAGGGTCTGAGAACCGACGGGGCGATACTTGTCGGTGTAAGCATAAATTGCTGTAAGTGGCGGTACATAGTAAGGCAAATACTGTGCTGACCGACAAGGTTACACTTGAATGCGGATGGCTTGCAATCTCCCCCCAACCTCAAACTCTCATGCAGGCCGAGACAGATGATGATTCGCGGCGCCTTAGGCCCATGCCCTCCATTACGTCGAGCCTCGACCCTCGTGACTTGATAGCTCGTTGCCCACGGTTGGTCAAAGAGGTTCTGAAAACAGTCAAGTACCTGTCGCGAGGCGCAGGTCAGGGCAACTTAGGCGGGGAGATACGTGCGACAAGGGGGAAACTCCCATGTGAAGGTTGCCACGCCATTGAACGCCTCAGAGGTCAATGTCGCTAGACGCGGGGAAGAGCAGGGGGCGATCCAGGAGATTGAGGTTGTGGTGCCGGATGGCCGCTTCGAGTCGAGATTCAGCCGTTCCAAGGGAGATGGTGGCTTGTTGGTTTGGTTGTCTTGGGTAGCAAAGATGTGCAGTGTCATCCCGGATTGAGAGAGACGGCAGCGAAGCAATTCTCGAAATTCATCTGGAAAGTATCGATTTTCGATCAGACTTCAAAAATGGTCAAATATGGTACCTCGCTGTGAAGATTGCGCTTCTTGACCCAGCGCAATGATCACGTAGTAGTAGCATACAGGGAAATGTGACTGCGTGGTTTTGCAGGGAGGCAAATCAAATGAAATTAAATCAAAGACGCTGGAGCCGACCCTGGGCGACTCAAACTCCATAGCCCCGCCAGTAAACGCAAGCAGGAAGTGGCATGTTTTCTACGCAGTGAAATCAACAAATGTGACCCTGCTTCGTTTCGTGTGTTGCATAAAATGCAAGTGTCAGCCCAGTATTCAAGTAGGATTGATCGAGAGGGACAAGAATCTCATGTTCAGTGCATCACAGGCGTGAAGTGCATAGCAACACGCAGCTTTGTCTTCTCAATTTCAATAGACTTCCACCTGCGGTATCTCATACACCAAAAACAACAATGTGCGGCACAGTTACTGAAAACAGAGGGCAGATGCAGGAGCCAGACAGGGGAACGATGTGTTTGGCCGCCCGCTCCTTTTGCTCGTCTATGCAGGATGACTTGTTGGTGACATTCCTCGCAAGTACTTCTGTTATAGATTCCAAACTCTCTGTCCCCCCCAACCCCCCTACAACTTACAGCGATTCATTACACTCTTACAAGTCGCGTGCCGTCCATTAATCACTGGCGCTAGCATGCAGAGGGTCCTTGAGCACCCTAAAGCGTCCCCACTAAGTGTGCTAAAACCCCGCTTCCCCAGATTCGCGGCACTTAGGAACAGCGCCCCTAGCTCTCACCCCCGCTTCCAGAGACCCACTGCTAGGCTCCAGCTAATATTGCTTGCGCAACTATTTGCCAGGTAATGATTCATATTATCCAGCGGGCTTGGGTGCCAGTGCTTTACAGGTAAATAGGAGGCAAGCCTGTATATAACCTATAATGTCTCCTAGAAGATAAAAAAAAGAAAGTCAAAAGTTGAGTTTCTGTCAAGATTGGGATTCGAACCCAAGAATCTTTCGATACTGCAGATTATCCTAGTTAACTGGGTAAGACAACATCTTGAATGCAGCGCCTTAGACCACTCGGCCATCTTGACTGGTTTAATGTCAATGTCGCAGCAAATAGTATACATTATGGGTCTGTAAATATAGACTGGAAGAGGAAAAAATATATATCTTGTCAAGATTGGGATTCGAACCCAAGAATCTTTCGATACTGCAGGATTTCCTATATAACTAGGTAAGACAA
>JAHAPR010000038.1:31254-82627 GCA_019189775.1 Fusarium annulatum
TATATCTTGTCAAGATTGGGATTCGAACCCAAGAATCTTTCGATACTGCAGGATTTCCTATATAACTAGGTAAGACAACGTCTTGAATGCAGCGCCTTAGACCACTCGGCCATCTTGACTGGTTTAATGTCAATCTCGCAGCAAATAGTATACATTATAGGTCTGTAAATATAGACTGGAAGAGGAAAAAATATATATCTTGTCAAGATTGGGATTCGAACCCAAGAATCTTTCGATACTGCAGGATTTCCTATATAACTAGGTAAGACAATATCTTGAATGCAGCGCCTTAGACCACTCGGCCATCTTGACTTTTGATAAAAGAAGCTTTACATTTGAGAATTATATAGGTATCTCAAATTAGAATTCAACTATTTTTCGTCTTCTTACCCTTGAAGCTTTTGACTGCCCACACTCTCCGTAATTCAAGCCACCCAGGTATTCTCAATTTTGTTTGCGAATGGCATATTAAATCAAGTCGCCGCTCACATCATTAAACACCATGGCCAGTTGTTCTTCGAGGAGAAGGTCCGCCAGCTTTTCTGGAGGAGCTTTACAACAGCGCAAGAAGATAAATGCCCGACATAGAACCTTCTCTGTGTCCTCTTTGGGAGATGGCCCTGTCCCTCAGCAGCTTCTACGAACCCAACTGTGCTTAGTAACAGATGTTGATGAACTAATCGCCGATAGAATCCTTTCATGTCGAGAGAATGACCGAGCCGAAACTGCCATGCGCGACTGGCTCAATCATCCAATGCTAACAAGTGACGATGAGCTAGCAAAGATCATCATGATGGAGCAATGCACAAAATTGTCTCCGAGGCTTGAAGCTGGCTCCGTTGCGTACTTCAGATCTTGGCCGATGGAAGCCAGATACTTTCGCCAAATAATCGAGGAGCTTCGATTACACGGGTACGAGAACAGCATACAAGACTGGATATTTTTCCTCAGATGGATTGACCAAACCACTCGGATAACTGTCCGCTACGTTGGGTCAACATCCGGGCCAAGAAACCCTTTCAAACGGGTGCAGAAGAATACAGAGCGGCCACAATCACTCTTTGGAATGTTTCTCTATATACTCCACAACCGATACCCTGAGATTGCTGCTCTCCACAAGATTTTCACAATCCATGGAAGTTTTGTGTCGGATTTCAGCAAACTGAGCGGCCGACAGAATATGTTGTCTCAGCGGTTTCACAATTCCGTCACTGATCGAACTGAACGCTGCCTCATTGCTTTTTTCGGGTTTCGTACCCTCCTCAACCGCCAACGTGGGGGGAAATATGGAGTCATAACCGTCAATGACGAAGAAGAACGTGTCTTCTTGCGATGTAAAACTAACCTCTGGACCGAAGCTAACGGCTGCTATACCAAGCCACCACAGAACGTCAATGCCCATATCAATCTTCTTTTCGACGGGTGGTAGGATTACGCCCGAACAAAAGTTTGGAGTGAGGAAGACAAACTGAAGGAAGCGAGCCGCGAGACCTACATTTCTGGGGTCTCGGCCCAGGCTGTTGCAAAATCCTGGCTTAACGGCTATGCACTACTCGCTCTGTGCGGACAAGAACCACCGATTAGCAGCATCAATGATGGCAACAACATACTGAGTGGCATCCGGGCTACTAGCAGCTTGATTAGAAGTATGCTGGCTTTAATGGTTGAATTAGAGGCGGGTGTGTGCGATGCTTCTATCACATCTATAGCGAATCTCTTCAGCTTCAATCAACTTTTCAACTGGCCACAGCTGGCTCCCAAGCATAAGCAACGATCAAGGGTATGGATATCTGGAACTGTTGTCACTGTTTTCACTGACGTAACTCTAGGAGTTATTTGATAGTTGGCTGGAAGCAATTCAACCTTTGATTGTGGCTACTCTTGGACAGCACGTCTACGCTTGGGTCTGCCAACCATCTCGGCGGCAAACTCCACCTAAATCGTATGTTTCTTGGACTCCTAGAAATCAACTTACTAATAATAATAGCCTTCTGAACGAAGTAGGCGTCCCTCGTTTGGCACAAATTCCAAACAGTATCTACGACGCCATTATAATTCCACATCTTCATCCTGGTAGTTTCGCGAGAAATCCAAGCATATCGAGTCAAGACCGGGTCTTCTGGTACCCCTGGGTTGCCACATGGGTTTATATGGACACTGCAATCCGTCTGCTTTCTAGTCATGACACTTCATATACTTCTCGCCAGGCTTTATGTGTCGAACTCCACATCCAAGCAGAGGCAATTTTGAAACAAGCAGGATACTTCGAAAGTCTACAGGTTGCAAAAGAAGGATTTGCTGTCACAACAAAGACAACTACCTCGGAGACTATGTATTGCAAGAAATTTGCATTAGGAACCCGGTCATCCGCAACAGAAAGGCATGCACTCCCTTCATTCACTATCTCATTAGATAGAAGAGCTGTGCTTGACCAGCACCTCTCATGCAGTGCCCTCTCCGACCAGGACATATCTCAACCGATACCTGAGTCAATAGAACATGGCTCAAAGAAAAGACCTCGAGATATGTTCGAAGAAAACGAACGGCTTGTCGACCCAAGGACAAACTTAACGTCATATAACTGGGGTCCTTCAGACAAGACGCTGGAAAGATGGAGGAAGGTTTACGACTTCATCAGGAATGTTGGGTCGTTCCAGTTTACTCCGAGGCTAAAAAATAAGGTCACTCGATATACGGCGCTCTTTTCCGTTGCGGCCAGCATCCACCGATGCCCCGGCGGTTTGGTTGCTGGGCTAAATCCCCTAGAAGCTGCACACCCCTCTGAATGGAAGGATGATATGAGAAGTTTTAACGATGAATTTCTCAAATGTGTCCATTCATTCCAGAATGCTGTCATCCACAGCTATATCAAAAACTTGCCGAATTTTCTCCTCGAACGGAACTGGACAGGTTCCAACTCCTCCTCGAAGCTGCCAAAACTTTCCCCACATGAAAGAAATTCTGCAATCGCAGGAAACCAGCCATCCTCTCACATGCCTGCATCCTTATTCGAGACCAAAGCACTTGCTGTGCATCCCCCATATCGTTTCAAACTGGCCCTTGAACGATGTGGGAAGACCGAAGGCCCACCTTCATCGATAATCAGACACCAGCAGGCCGAACAACTATTTGAACACAAAGTGCCCAAACTATGTGGCTGGTCATTGGACAAGGTTGCTTGGGTGGAGTTTCTACAGGGACTTGACGAAGGCGTTTGGATTGCAGCCTCACTAGAGACTGCAAGAGACGATGAGATGACATGGCCAGAGCGCGACAGATTCATCGAGACTTTCGGTGACAGAACTGGTGCTGATGAGTCTGACACCAATGAAGCTAGAGGGATAAAACTCCAGAGGGCATCGCAACGATTCATGATACAACAAATGCAGTGGCTCGGCAATATTACGAGGGGGAAAGTAGCTGACTCCTCGTATCTCAATCTGAATGAAGCTGAAGGACACCAAGTCAACGTGTCACAGCGCGGAAAAGTTCAACTGAGATTCAATTTGAAAAATAACTCGATCATTACGACGGACATCAAGCTGGGGCCGCTCATTGCTCCGCTTGAGAAAGACGATAAACGTACAATACATTTCACGGGCTTGGGAATTGATATCAGAACTGCAACGGGATTGACAATCAAAGTTCCCATAAACAACTCGACATGTACTTTGCCCTTGTCAGCCATGAAGAGCCACAAAAACGGCATCGAATTCATTAGACTTTGGAAAGCAGTTCGCGGTGAAGATCAGCCTGAACGCTGTTTATCGAGTCTTTTGAAGTCCTCTGATGAAGATGCAGACTATCCTCCGGAGTTGCGTGTCTCGTCTAATGGGGAGAAGGGGGCGAAACCTCCCCAGAAGCGCCTTGAAACCTTTCAAGAACCAGGGGAGAACGACGCAATGTGGCTCCTAAAGAGTTATATTGATTCACACCTGCCTGATGGAGGTGATTTCTGGACGGGTAATAAGGTGGATTTTCCACAAGGAACAGACGACGTCGGTCGCTTCATTGAGTAAGTTGGGATGATCATCATTCAGCTCAGCTGGTTCTGTGGCCTTACTGACCACTTCATCTAGCTTTCTCAAATTGCCTGAAAACTGTCAACATCCCTACGCTCGCTGGTGGTTTGACTTACTAGTCTTGAGAAAAAGAGCACAGCGCAACTGGTTGAATTGGCTTTCATCCTTACGCAGCACGAAAATTCGGCATATCAACGCACCCATGTCGGCAACGACAAGAGGTACTTACCGTAAAAAAAGCGCTATCATAACTCTTGGCCCTAAACAAGCAGGATTCTGAATGTTTGCTAACAATGGTACTGGTGTTGTTTGGGGGCTAGGAGGACATCGAGTTGCTTGCAGAAGAGGGCCAAGCTGAAAGCTGGCCAGCAAATTCAAATACATGTTTCTTGACACACAAAGGAATCTTCACAGTTCATAATTAGATCGTGACTATAGCAAATATTGCCAAACTGTGGGCCGTCATAGGCCGTCCGCCCCAAGTTTAGTTTAAAAATTTGGAAACAAGTCGAGAAGTGCTTCCTCGCAACGGAGCGTCTGTGAATACATGATTTCGGCTTGTGATACAGGCTTGATGGTGGTTGAAAAGGCGGTGTCGCGTCGGCCACGAGAATTGGGCTCGTATCATACCAAGGCTCTCCAAACTTCAAGAGCATTGTGTCTCATTCCTCTCCCTCTCACATTTCCTTCACCGCTGACGCAGATTAACCGGTCATAGCGGCATCAGCGTCGCTTCCTGCATCCGCACCGCGCACCCACAACACGTTATTACACCTGGATCCCATGGTTAGCATCGCGTTTCTGATAATGCAGGATGGGTAAGAAAATACATACCTGATCAACACTTGGCCTAGTGATCCAGTAGGCTTGTCCTCGATGTACTCTTCGGTGCCGGAGAGCTGAATGTTCATGTAGCTGTCGATGGAAACCAGCGTTCCCTTGTACTCTACCTCACCCCATTTTAGACGGACAAGAACTGGGTTCCCGACAAGCTTCTCGAGCATGGGGCGAGGGTTCAGGTGGACGAAACTCATCTTGAATGATTGCGATGAGTTTGAGTGTCGGCTTTGAGGTTGATGAATGAGCTTTCTGGTGGGCTGCAAAAGGACAGGCGCGTCAAGCGTAATGGGTTTAGCACTACGTGCCTGAGGAGGAATTTGCCAGAGTGTGCCGGCTTATCTTCGGTTAACTGCCCCCTAGGTGGGTACGATCCAATTCACCCTAGAGGTAAGAATGTAGAAGGAACATCAGAGGGACCTAGGTGGATGAACTGTTAAGTTCTTCAAAGTTTGTGTTCTACCACAAGCCATCCAGAGCATCCGATTATCACCGAGCTCAAGCTTCTGACTCTGACAGTATCCGTCCATTTCTGTTACTTAATGAACGGCAAAAGCATCACTTGATTACGTCAAACTAGACAGCAGTAAAGAAAGCATGTTGCTAACAAATACATATGTACCTGTGTGCTTGTGTGCTTGTGCAATCTTGTAATGCTACAATGCTGCTACCGTTCTTAATATTGATGCTGCATATTGCCTCGCCCTGGAGACAAGGTAACTGAAGGCTTCAGTCTTGGTACTCTCTAGAAGTTTCGGTGATGTCAAATCAGGCAGGTTCAATGCCGAGCGTGGTGTTCAGGTGGTTGCATCAAGCTCTTGATGGAAGCGATCGAGCCAAGTAACTTTGACTTTGGGTTGTAGTAGATATCTGCGATTCGTCGTTGAAAGATGGGGCTGAAAAAGTATCGCGTACTTGCACTCTGTTCATGCACGTGGATCGTCAACCCCACTGGCCCAAGCCTCAAGGAGCTAGGCGTACCGGGAGAGACATTCACCGACCCCGATTGTCATACAACAACCGAACGACCCAATGTAGAGGCCCTTGGTCGTTCGCCGTTTTCAATGTTTTCCTTGCAACTATACATATTTCCTTTCTCATCGCCAGCGGATGTCTGTTGACGCTTGCAGTGACGGCTAACACAGATGAAAACTTCTCGTGATTGATTATTTCAAGACTCCATCTTCTGCCATTTACTGTTCACCCTGCTGCAGCAACCACCATAAAGCTCTGTAGGAGCTACGTCACGACTGTAAAACTCATCTTGCCAATCCACAAACATGGCTGAGTTCGCCAATTTCGACGGAACACCCAGTAGCTTGGGCAGCGAGACGAGCAAGCG
Organism: Fusarium annulatum; assembly: GCA_019189775.1. Taxonomy (NCBI): domain Eukaryota; kingdom Fungi; phylum Ascomycota; class Sordariomycetes; order Hypocreales; family Nectriaceae; genus Fusarium; species Fusarium annulatum. Next base: position 37,456 of record JAHAPR010000038.1, read on the forward strand.
AAAAGCTGCCATCCTCGACAGGCATCTCCCAGATGGCTACTCCGCCGAGCCCGACGTTGCCTTTGGTCCAGCCAACCCTTCAGCTTCGGGGTCTGCCAGCAATGACAACAACGACGCTTTAGGAGATCCCGTCGAATCTTCTCTCCTCTTGCAAGGAGGCGACATGCATCGCGACATGTTCAAGATCAAGGCCCGAGCCAATTCCCTCCGCCGCGCTGCCACTTTTTCCCATCATACACCTCCCCCCCTCGCTGCCGAAGACGAATTGAGCCACTCCGAACAGCGGGAACCCGGCGGCTTTAGACGATACCATCTTCAGAGACGCGCCCGGCAGAGACGCATGAGTGGCTACACAATTGTCGCCAAGAACTTTGTCGATTTCCTCGATCTATACGGAAGCTTTGCCGGCGAAGATCTCGAAGATGCCGACAGCGAAGACGAGTCTGCCATTGATGATCGAGAAGACGGCGATGTGGAACAGCCACCTGAGCTTCGACCCCTCCTTGGAAGAAGACGAAGCTCTAAACGAATGCGCAAGACGGGCGACGCTACAACCACAAAGACGTTTTTCACCCTCATCAAGGCTTTCATCGGAACTGGAATCATGTTCTTGCCTAAGGCGTTCCGCAATGGTGGCATCCTGTTCTCGTCAATCACCCTCATTGTGTTGTCCCTTGTCAACTGCGGATGTTTCCGTCTTCTTCTTGACTGCCGACAGATTTACGGAGGCGGTTATGGAGAACTGGGTGAAGCCATTGTTGGGCCTCGATTCAGAAGTCTGGTTCTCGCTTCGATTGCTATCTCCCAGCTTGGGTTTGTATGCGCTGGCCTCATCTTCACAGCTGAGAACCTCTATGCTTTTCTTGACGCCGTGACCGCCAACCACCGCGAGTTCATGTTCAGTGTACCCAGTCTGATCGCTTTGCAGTTGGTTGCCCTTGTCCCTCTTGCGCTGATTCGAAACATCTCAAAACTTGGACCCGCCGCCCTTCTCGCTGATGTCTTCATTTTGATTGGAATTGTGTACATCTGGTACTACGACATTGCGGCACTTTCTCAGCGTGGCATGGACTCGACTGTGAAGCTGTTCAACCCACGAGATTTCACTTTGACCATTGGCTCGGGTATCTTCACTTTTGAAGGAATTGGACTTATTCTGCCCATCCAGTCAAGCATGAAGAGGCCCGAGCACTTCCCTAACCTCCTTTACTTGGTCATGTTTATCATCACGATCATCTTTACCTCTGTGGGAGCACTCTGCTATGCGACTTTTGGTGAGGATACCAAGATTCAAGTCATTTCCAACTTTCCTCAGGATTCTCCTCTTGTCAACGCAGTCCAGTTCCTGTATTCAATTGCCGTTCTCGCTGGAGATCCTGTCCAGCTTTTCCCCGCTGCCCGTATTATAGAAACCTCAGTTTTTGGTGAGCGTGCAACTGGCAAGAAGAGTGCTGCAATCAAGTGGAAGAAGAATGCTCTCAGAACCCTTCTTGTAGGCGTATGCGTCGGTGTTAGTATAGTTGGTGCCAGTGACTTGGATAAGTTTGTGGCATTGATTGGCAGCTTTGCCTGTGTTCCCTTGGTCTACATCTACCCAGCGTACTTGCACTACAAGGGAGCTGCTCAGACAACCAGGGCCAAGGTCATTGACATTGTTGTCATGGTTGTTGGCTTCATCGCCATGGTCTACACCACGTTGGTCACTGTTTACCAGTGGATCGACAGTGCTTAGAAGGCAACAACCCCATCTACGGTGGAAATGAAACAAGCATAAGACTGGTACAAGGCAACTTCAAAAGGCTATCGGTTCTGGGGGTCATACGCGTAGTTAGAGCCTGTCTCGTCCATATGTTTCTGTTTTTGAGCATTTCGTTAATGGCTGACGGAGGCCTCATTGGAGGTCGTCACAGAGGATACGCGAACCGAGGCGACTCAATAAAAGCATAGTGCTATGACTGGAGGTTCGGAAAAAGGCGTTAATGCATCCTCTTGGTTTCGATTTAACTCAGATTGTTGGCAGTTCCCATGATAATTCAGATGCCAGTCACTCCTTTGCTTCGTTGACGATCCATGTACTGCTTCAAAAGCTTACCATGCTTAGGCCGCGAATTTCCTCCGTTCTTGGTAATATAAAGTGCATTAACTCGCAGATGGTCCTTATTGCCCAGTCAGCATCAGTGTGTACACCGGTGGGTAGAATATTAGGGCTGTGTCAGAACAGGTGGCCGTCCACGGATGTGAACCTTAGGCAAGGTTTAGGAAAAAGCCAATCTCAGTATCAATTTGGGCTTCTTCAGGAATACACCCAGAAGCAGAACAACTGGTCGAGCTCTAGGATACTGCGCTTGGGAGTCATGATTGGCTATTGCAGGATTCTGTGGCTCACGTGTACGACAAATCCAGGCCAGGTAACCTCTATGCATGACCGCTACTTTAATCAAGAGGCCAGAAGCTTGTAGACTTTCTGTCTAAGCTTGGTATTTGCGATCGAAGTCGATGTACAATGCTAATAGTTGTATCAAAAGGATTCCGGGTTACCATGTTAGGCAATCAATGTAGTTAAACCGGCTGGCGTCCCGAGCATTGTCCCCAAGGTCTTATAATTACCGAAAGGGTTGTCTTGCATTGGGAATAAGAACAAGTCTTGATTGATAGAACTAGCACGCGGGGGCATGCTATCCCATTCGCTGATATGCTCCACCAAATTCCACCATGTAAATTTTATATAGAGAACCAAAGTATTCGTTACAAAGCAAGAAACCCTGCGTAGATCTATTCAGAGCAAGGCAATTCGTTGTAGTGATATCTGCCTCGGTGCAATCCACACCGAGGAAGCGAAACCAAGAGGGTGTTCTTCTCCGGGAAGCCTCTTTTCAACGATACCTCGTGACGCGGTGTCGCACCGGTATCCATATAGAGGTCGGCCGTGAACAGCACATATCCAGGCGATTTCAAGGTGCAGGGCCTGAGATTGGCTCTTAATCATTCAATAGCCAGGGCTGGTGCATCATGTATCAACAGTCTATGTCATGATTCTCAAGGGAATGCTTTCAAAAGATCTTAGCAGTCTTGGCGAATGAACACACCACCTTCACCACAGTAAACATTCTACTCCATGCCGGATTCGGAGCTACTGCGGGAAAACGAATCAACTTTAGGTTCAAGAGCTGAGATGCAGCTGGAGAGTTTGTTTATGGAGGAGCTCGAAAGCTGGGGGCGGGGTGCAGATCCGGAGGTGACTCCGCCTGATTCCCCATGTAACGCAACCATCACCCGAAATGTTGTGACTTGCATCCTCAGCAATGGTCTTTCTTTTGACTTCTTCTATCTGGAGCCATAGGACAACCAATGCTCTGAGGGAGACATTCATGGTAGAGTATATGCTCATCACACTTGCACCTAAACCTTCGCATACAAATGGGGATGAATTGTACGGAGGAAGCCAAGGGGGTAAGGGGTCAAATGGCTGACGGCGAATCTTGCTCAGCTAGGACCTGATTAACTCTGTAAGGAAACCCGGGCCTTGCCGGGATGATCAACAACGTCCTGGTGGCTCCGGGGGTAGAAAAGCTTGGCCTGTGGTCAACTTCATTCTGCAAAACGGAGGCACATTCTCTTCATACACGCCCTCGAGAATGTCTGAATTGATGATATTGTGCATTCTGGGGCATGAGGATCCCTCGTGACTTACTCTTCGTAGTGCAGTAGAGGTGACGAAGAACAACTACTGACACCCCTAGAGATATCCGTACTGAGCACTCCCCTCATGGCCATTGCACGTAATATTAGACTAGCATTGACTTTCGTACAAAAGCAACCCGAGCTACCACTGAACGAAGTCTATCCTGGAATACCTCATAAGCTTCCACAATGAACAACTTCTCTCCCATTCTTCGAACATTGGCTCGCCAGCCTCTCCAGAGACAAGCTTTTCCTCGCCAAGCAACGAGATATGTTCAAGTAGCTATTCGTGTCTTTCACCACAGTCCTTCTCAACGCAACACGGCGCAGAGTCAGCCTCATCTACTTCCAGAGTTCAGCCTCAAAGACAAAGTGATTGTTGTGTCGGGAGGCGCAAGAGGTTTGGGTCTTGTTCAGATTGAAGCTCTTCTTGAAGCCGGAGCTACGGGTGAGAGAGACCATTAAGAGTATATCATTTGCTGAATTCTAACTATGATAGTCCACGCCGTTGATAGACTGCCCTCGCCAGTTGAGTATCCAAAGTCCAACTTCTCACAAGTCTCTGACCGAGGGCGTGAACTTGGTACCTCACTTCATTACCATCAAGTCGATGTCAGAGATGTCCCAGGTCTCAATCGCATATTCGAGGATATCGCCAATGGCGCAGGTCGTCTGGATGGACTCATCGCCGCTGCGGGTATCAACCACGAAACACCAGCAATCGACTATTCGATGGAAGAAACCGAACGAATGATGAGCATCAACTTCACTGGGGCTTTTATGACTGCCCAAGCAGCTGCTCGTCAGATGATTCGCCTTAGAAAGCCTGGCAGTATTGTCATGATTGCCAGTATGAGCGCAAACATCGCCAACAAGGGCATGCTCGCGCCGTAAGCACGATTTCCGATTCTGATGTCCAGCTACTAAAACTTTGCCAGCGTTTATAACCCTTCCAAAGCTGCAGTCGTACAGCTTGCCCGTAATCTTGCAATGGAATGGGGAGAACACGGTATCCGTGTCAACACCCTCTCTCCTGGCTATATTCTGACCCAGATGCTTCAAAATCTCTTCAACGACTATCCTGATCGTCGCGAAAGGTGGCCCAAAGAGAACATGCTCGGCCGTCTAAGCACTCCAGAAGAGTATCGCGGTGCTGCTGTCTTTCTTTTGAGCGATGCGAGTAGCTTCATGACAGGTGCTGACCTTCGCATGGATGGTGGACATGCTGCGTGGTAGAGCCATATTATGTAAGGTAGGTCCTGGGTCAAAGCAAAACAGTCGCAGCAACCTGGGCCTTGGGGGTACGTTCTGGATATCGTTTGTTGCCACTCCTGAGCGACGAGAAATATCGTATTGTACAATCATAATACACTTGTCACATCCTTCCTTGCGGATATCGTGATGGATTTCCATCTGTTCCCTCGTACCTTGCCCTCAGTTCGGACTTGTCACATGCGAAAAGGTCTTCTCCTGTCCAAGTTTGTTCAGCAGCCCCGGTTGTATCCTTAATCTTGACTCAATCTCCTTCCCGGGTATGCCTCGATCGCGAAACTTCATAGCATCCACTAAAGTCCTCATATCGAGGAATCGTCGGCCCTCGCGTCCCATATTTGCGAAATCTTCTTCCGCTTCGTCTTGTAGTCGATCTCGAGCTGAGAGCGCTACGAGGGTTGGATTGCTTCGACTCGGTGCAAAACTAGGGCCTGGAGGGGCTGAAGTTCCGAGAGGGGTCGCGGCTGTAGACGAAGGAGAATATGTAGGGTTCGAGTCAGCGATTCCCATCTGGTGTAGACGGCGTGAGAAGTCGCCGGTTGGGAAGTCGGGGTCCATAGCGTCAGCACGAACAGCTACAGATACGAGTTAGATGCTGCAGTATATATAGTAGGTTCCAGTTGATCTACCGTCGTCTTTGGCGCTGTTCCCCAAGGTTTTTGACTTTGGTTTTGGTGGCTCTGCCATTGGTTGACGTGCTACTGCTTGCGGGACAGCAGCTCCAGGAGCTCGGGCAGGATACTTTCGCGCTACGCCTTTGGCGACTTTCGAAGATGAAGAGCCCATTTTGTCTAACAGGGATATAGAGGGGCAAAAATGAGGACGAGAAGAGTTGATAATACACAAAGACGACGTGTTGGCGTGGAAGTATTGAGCAGAAGTGGCGCCCAAACCAACGTTAGGTTAGAGTGGGCATCCTTTTTCGATGATGTTATCGAGGTCGGTGCGCAATTCTTCCGTAATCATCAATCATAGGTAGCCACTTGATTCGACAACTACCACTTATTCATTGACAATTGGCATTATTATTGCCTAGTATTGGTAGAAACACATTCCTGCTTCCAGTTCTAGGAATCGCTACTTAACATCAAGACCAGGCAGAGTTTTATCAAAACTCAAAATCGAGTAAGTCCAACTCCAGAGATCAACTAACAACAAAGTTCCGGCCATGCATCAACGTATAAACCAAGATCCTCCGGGTCAAAACATTCCAAAGACAGTTCTTTACTCCTACTCCGTATGAACTTTGTCGTATGAATACAAAGACTGAAGGGACTCGAGCAGAGCCTAAGCTTGAATGTGGCCATTCCCGGGGATGTTCACAAACATTCTCTCGGGACTCTTCACTCCGTCCATGCAACTCCGTCACGATATCGTGTCGTTCACCACCAAAAGGGATCTTTGCTAGTATTCTTGAGCCCAGGATGGATTGGGTTGGTCTCCTGCTGAGATTGCTTCGGATACTGTCCCATTTCTTGATCGTCCGAGGATTCGGGCAAGAATTGGGGCTCGTTGAATGTCCATTCAGGAGCTATAACCTTGCCCTTCTCATCTGCCATCCAAATCAGGGCTCCGTTTGAGAGTGCAATTGGCTTGCCTGCCATTCTGGACCCATCCTGAGCCTTTATAGACGCATTTGTCATGAGATGACGCCAATATCTTTCGCCATTTGGAGCGGTGCAGGCACGTGCAAACTTGACTAGATTCCCGGTTGCCTTATGGACATCACACAAGCAGTGACCAATCTGGTATGGGCCCGAAACTCCGTTGAAGGCTAGATGGCGAGCCGTGGCCATCTGATAGAGAAAGTATTTTTCTCCATCTAACATATCTGAAGGCGATAGCGGTTTAGGACAGTTAGAAATCAAGGCTGGGTCAAAGTCGGGAATAGGTCTGCTGAAATTGGGAGCGCGCGCAACTTCATAGTAAGGGGCCGGGTCGCTTGGGCTACTGGGGGTTGGGATGGCTCCTCTAGCAACGAGATCGATTGGGTTCTTCCCCTGAAGATTTTTAGATCGCTTGAGTTGCGTGGCAGGCTGCTTGTGCAGACGGGATGTCTTGGAGACTCCCGAGCCAGCCCGAGGTCCAAGGCTCTTTCTCTTTGTTTGTTTCGAGGCTCTAGACTGAGCAGTTTTGTCGTTTTGGCGACTCTCGGTGGGATTCTGCTCCCCCACTGTGTCGTTTGGTTGATTTCCCCAAGGGATGCCATTGAAGATGTCATAAACCTGTTCCAGATTAAACATCGGGACATGAGGTCCGCTAGTTGGTCGGATAGGATTCGCAAGTGTTGTGAGATCGTACTTCGGACCGTCCTCATCTCGCCGAAGAGCAGCGGATGAGCTCCCTCGAGCCATATGCGTCTTAGGATGACTGGGAGCCACAGTGATGCAGTCTTGGATTGCACCTTGTGAGGACGGGCTGTATGTTCCTACTATTGGTACATGTTAGCGTTGAGCTCCTGTGCGAGGCATCGCTATAGCCACGGAGGTGAACGAACCCTAAGAAGCATTATAGTCTCCAATGTTGGCCAAATCCTCAGTTGCATCGATCAGGTTTCCGCTCGCCTTCTAGAGGGGTCAGTGTCTTTCTTCGCCAAATCCATTATCACTGCACAATACATGCCATATTCGATCTACTTGACATAACATCATAGTTGGATTGGGCATCGCGTGGATTGGAAGCGAGGCGGCTTGCCATGTCCTTCGAGGTGTTGATAGGAGGCGATTGTAGGCCGTTGCGCACCACCTGAGGCTCTCCAGGGGCGGGGACAGAATTCATTTTAAGTTCGCCTGCCTTGCGTGAGGCTTCTTTAGGGATATGGTGGCTGATAGGTGATAGATGAAGAAAATTAAGGTTTGTGTTGATGTTCTTGACACGATACCCATAACCAGAACAAGAGGATGAAAGGTGAACAAACGAAGAGGAGTACGGGGAGAGGCGACAAGATCAATGTGTCCGAAGTGGGGGAACATTGTTGTTTACCTTAGTACCTTGTTCTGCTATTCCGTTATTAGATGATGCGTGGAGCGACAAATGCCACTGGCAGAGATCCTGAGCTCGCAGTGGCAGCTACTGCGGCTGCCACTGCGAGGCCTCCATCTATGCCTAGCGAACACGCGACTGAACTTGACCTCAAGATGTTCGTTTTTTATTTGGGCGCGCCATGCTCTTTCTGGTGATGCAATGCAGAAGTTCAGGTTATTATTAAGAAGAGGTTGTGGGATACGATTCACCAACCATGACTATAACAAGAAGTCTACTCTTGTAAGTGGTTCTTTCCTCAGTCCAATAATGTTTTTAAGAAGTTGGAGAGGCTTTCAGCGTTAGAGTAGCGCTTATTTCAACAGTGGAAATAGCAGTCTGGCCCCTTTTAATTCATGAACCTGCAAAGCTATTATAGTCATCCAATGCTCCTGGTGTTTCTGAATCGTTGGTCAGGTTTTGCTCCATGTCTCGCAGTCGCAACCGACTAAACAGTACTAATTCTCAAGGGAGATATCTAGGTTTTGTGTTCTAAAAGGAGAGAGGTCCTGGGAACAGGTGCGGCTTTCAGAATAAGAGAACTCATCAATACCGAGGTACTTGGTCTGAAGTAGAAATGAGCATGACCAGGTCCAAGTCCCTTCGTGGTGAAACAAATCCACATCGAGTCTCTCTGGCCACTATATTTCTATCAAGAAAAAACTGTCAGATAGTTTCTCAGTTCTTCTGTTACCAAAATTCACTAGCAACGTCCCCGTGTGATGGTGCAAGCGAGTGTTTTTGGCGACCTGAACACGGAGAAATGAGACAGTAACTCTCAATTTATTCTATGAATACTGTTCTGAGACACATGTGAACACCCGAGGCGCAAATGAAGCTATCCAGGCTATCCAAGCCTTCCTAATTCTAAAAGTTCCTATGGCTCAGCTCATCATGGGTGTTGCTGCGCTTGTGAGAGCTTCAACTTAGGATTCGATACATGATATGCCCAACAACTGGAGGATAGACGATACAAAGCTCATTTACTTGACCATTACTAGATTGGACTCTAGCTGAAGTTTCCCTCGATATCAAAACATAGGGAGACTCCACGCTGCCAATTGAGACCACCGCCAGCCGGATTTTCCGTTTCCGGATACTCCGCTTCGTCAACATCTACTCATGCTGAATCCTTTACACCTCTCTGTATTGGCCATTGAGGTCTACGTCTGTCTCGCATGGCTCTGAGCAGTAAATCTTTGATCAAAGGCAATGAATATCTCCCCCGATAAAGTCTCAAAAGCGGCTGACGCTGCGAACATCATCTCGGAATTTGTTGCTCACGAGCAAGTCTGCGCTCTGTCAGATCTGCAACGCGCCCTCTTCGGCTTTTCGGCGACCAAGAAGCAGCCGAATGCCAAGACAAGCTCAAGTTCTGTGGCGGTAGTTGTTTTGTGCGGCTCTGCAATTTTGTCCATTGTAGATACTGTCGTATCATCGGTGACGAAGTTGGTAGAGGCAATGGGTAGGTTTTCATGGCGGGGACAGAGATGATGAACATAATCGATCAAACAAAAGACTAATGCTGTCCCACCAGATGAAGCGGTTGTTCTGGTCATCACCGGTGGCATCGGACATTCGACCCAATTGCTATATGATGCTGTAGCTCGACATCCCAAGTACAACAGGATTACTGGCCAAGTTCAGGGACAGCCAGAGGCTCGGGTCTTCCAGACCATTGTCGAGCGGTTCTTCCACCTTGAAGTTGAAGAGAACAACCTCATAACCACAGGAAAGCACCCAACACAAAAGCTCACTATTTTGATCGAGGATGCCTCAACAAACTGTGCACTAAATGCAGTGTACACAAGAAAGATATTAGACCAGCATGGATACACATCACCATGTTCTATTGTCGTCGCTCAAGACCCCACCATGTGTCGACGTACGGTTGCTGCCTTTGAACAAGTTTACTCTGATAAGACGGATGATGCTCCTGTGTTTGCCGGCTGGCCAACCTTCGTGCCCAAGGTGGCGGTTCAAGACTCCGGGGCTCAGAACCAAGCGAGCGGCCTCACTTCTTACTTGCGGTATGGCATTGCTGACTTTGACAAGAACCAAAATGATGGTCTTTGGAGTATGGAACGACTGATGTCTCTACTTGTTGGCGAAATTCCACGAATGAGAGACAATGAGAACGGATACGGACCACGGGGCAAAGGCTCCATCGTCCATGTTGATATACCGCAAGACGTCGAGGATGCATGGATTTTACTTGGAGACACACTCGGCCAGAAGATGCGATAGCGAAGGGAGCACGTATAAGTCGAGTGAGGTTGATCGAATACATATATACCAGGAAATTGCCTTGGCTAGTTTCGCATACCCAGGCTTACCAGCACCGTTATGTTATGCTATATTATGTTTTAGGATGTCAATTTCAACTTAAAGAACTCTCAACGTCGGATTTAAGCGAATAAGAATATTGTTCCAATGTTCATCATTGCCTTGCTTCTGTTCCTTGAAGGGTGAAATTGTCTTTACACCACTTAGCAGGACATATTGGAGTCTCGGGGATAGATTGGGCGACGGGTACATATATACAGCATGTCTAACAAACTTTATTCAGCATCAAAAAGATAGTACATAAGAGAGGTTTTTAATATCATCAATTGGTTTCATGTATTTGTTACTCTGTTTACAGGACAGCACAAGATCAACAAGATCTACGCAGATATTCATCGTCATAAAGCGGCTAACACATCACGCTTCTTCGAGAGACTGCTTGTATTTCATCTCCCAACCTATAAAGTGCAGTGATAGGACATACCCGTCAGTGAGATCACTGTAGTTGTTGTAAGAATCAGCGAGGGTGGGAAGGTATTCTGAGACATGCTGCCTCGACATATACAATTTTTTGAGCGCGCTGATTAGTAATTGCCCTTGTAGCTCAGTGGTAGAGCGTTGCACTTGTAATGCAAAGGTCCATAGTTCAATCCTGTGCGGGGGCAATCCTTTTGATCCTTTTGCCAAAATCATAACCTGTCTCTGCATGGGGCGTCTTGTAATCTCATTCTTGACTTCATTTTAGCAAGACGCCTTTATAGCTCAGTGGTAGAGCGTTGCACTTGTAATGCAAAGGTCCATAGTTCAATCCTGTGTGGAGGCAATCTTTTTGCCTTCCTGGTCTTTTCTTTGCCTCATCTTGATTTGTATGTTGTCAATTGTTAGTTTGCCAAATACTACGCCTTAGCTCAGTCTTTGAACAAGTGGCACGTATTAGAAGACTTATAGTAAGAGCTGCCAAGGCATGACTCAGCGGCATTAAAGATAAAGGCAACAGCCATTCTGCTTGTCCCAGTTGAGAAAGATGCCATATCACTGCGAGGCCGAAACTCAAGGTGTGCAAGTATTAACGTGGGTATCATTAAGAGTTTAGTTGAGGATGCGCAAGCAAGTACCTCGAATGAAGATAAAGACCATGATAATTTGATCGACTCCAGGCCGATCATGTCCTCCTTTTCTTGTTTGAAGGACCGCCTTTTGTCTTCTTTCCTTTACTCTGCTTAGCTGCAGGTGCCTCTTCCTCTTTGTTTTCATCCTCTGGTTCAGAGCCACCGATAGATATCACATCATCGTCGACGCTATCACCATCACTATCTTCACCATCCACAGTAGCACCAAACGAAGGCTTTCTTGATCGTGCTTCCTCGGTGTCACTGCCGAAGCCTTCAAACTCTGATTCTTCATCGGAACCATCAGGGCTCTCCTGCTCAGCCTTCTCCGCGGCTTCAGCCTCTCGTTGAAGCTGGGCTTCGGCAGAAGCATCTTCATCTTCAACGGTCTCTTCCTGCTTTCGCTTTCGAGGCATCTCTCCAAGTCTACCTTCACGGTTGCCAACCTTGCCGTCCACTTCACCCTCAGTTTTTGGCGCAGGTGTGAACCATGGAATCTTGCCTCGCATGAAATCATTGAGAATCATCTTTGCTACACCATCTAAGTCAGGCTCACCTCCACGGAGAAGTCGTCCAGCCTTGCGGGCCAGGAGCTCAAGAAACTCTGTAGAGTTTGTCCATCCCTTAAGCTCGTATGTTTTCTCCATGTGGTGCTGCTTGACCCGGTTCAGCAGAGGCTGGATATACTGTTCAGGGTGCTCAACCTTCTCCACACGCACGACACCTCGGAGGACCAAGTCGGTGGGTGAATCAGTGCTCGATGGAGGAACAATTCCAGGACAGTCAATTAGGTAAATCCGCTTCATCAGGCTGACATATTGCCAGACCTTAGTCTCTCCTGGGATAGGAGCGACAGTGCAGACCTTCTTCTTGAGGAGAGTGTTGATGATGGAGGACTTTCCAGTGTTGGGTCCACCAATCAGTCCAACAGAGATTTGTTTTCGATCAGAATGGAGGGAGGAGAATTGTCGAAGTAGCTGAATGAGAGAACCCTTTCCGAAAGAGTTCGTAATGCTAGCGTGGAAAGCAAGAGTAGGGTACTCTTTAGAGAGACTACGAACCCATCCAGCCTGCGTCGAATTAGTATTCGAACAAAGTTATAACGATAAAGAACATTAATTCCAGGGGAGCAAGATGTTTGTGTCATCACTAAGAAGTATGCAATCGATGCCCCGCAATTGGTTAATGGCATAGGCAGACTTCAACTCAATCGGACACTTGGCCTGACTCATGATGGTAACCAAAACGGCACACATCAGCCGAACAACAAGACGTTGACGACAGTCGAGACTGGCGTTTATTCTCCCAATGTTATAACAGACAGGTCCCATGGTACATAAAGGGACAAATCCTGACAAAGAACATTGGGGTATAGGAGGAGGGAGATGAAGATATGGAGAGAGAAAAGACTTACTGCTACACTGGTAGGGACCAGGTCACACTTGTTCAGCACAAAGATCAAGTGCTTGTGAGGGGCTTCTTCCTTGAGATACTTCTCAACGCTGAGGCATCTTGTTCCAACGGGATCTCGCGCATCGAGAACGTGGATAACCACATCTGAAGAATCGATGACCTTGTAAAGCTCGTTCCAGATTCGTTTGCTCTGACCCTTATCGAAAACAGGTTCAATCGACATAGTAAGAGGCTTATCGGTGTCTCCAAGAGTCTCTGGGTCACCAGATGTGCCGCTGAGAAGCTTCTGTTGTTCCAGCCTCTCCCGATAGGTATCCATGCTCTTCTCGGTGTCGCCAGCAAGGTCATCCAGGCTGCTAACACCAAGCTTAACTCGCTTGCGTTGCGCCTTGGGACCGAAGACCTCAGCGAAGGGGGAGGTCTCGACGGTCATCTTGGCCTTGTGCTGCTTGATACCGTTCTCGGTGTCCTTTCCATCTCTGATAAGGCTCATGGGCAGCTTGTTTGACTTGAGAAGAACTTGGTAGGGGTCGCGGGCCTTCTCATCCATGGCCTCACGAAAGGCGTTGAGGGTATCTTGGGAGACGACTCGGGTGTTGGTAAACCACTTGCGGTTCGGCTCGATGCGGGCGTTAGGAACGTCGCGCGACTGAAAGGACGCAGCTTTGACAATCTTTCCCTCGGCGTTTCTCTGCGCCTTGCCCTCCTTGTACATGTTAAGGTGCTTGACCTTCTTCGCATCGCGATAGAAGTTCTCTCCCTTAGTTCTGACATTGTTGAGACCATCACCACCTTTACCCTGGCGCTCACGCCGGGTGGCCTCCTTCTTTCCAGTACCCATGGCGAAAAAATTGGCGGAAGTTGGTCGAGGATACTGGCGACAAAGAAAGACAAAGAGAGAGGAAGAGGTTGAACAATCCAGAAATTTATTCCTTTAGAACTTTTTTTTTCTTAGTAGGATAAGAGCCCCACTAACTTCCTGCGGTGGTTGGTGGCGGGGCGCAAAATGCCAGGGGTCTCGCACGCGGAACCAAATAATCCGCAAATTTGATCCGACGTCGATTTTCTCAGGCTGGCGATTGATTCTGCAGAAGCCGATTTGACGACGGGGGTACGGCGTCAATTGCGATTCAACTCGAGCTCCTCAGTGCTCAACCTGGCCAAGGCTCTGCTAAAAATGTCTTTTAGCCTCACAGCTTCATGCCCGAGGGCGACTGCTCGTCAGTTCCTCGTGGCCTCAAGAGCCTTTTCCACTTCGGCTCATGCTTTCGAACAAGTCCCTCCCGAGTCTCCCTCATATATCCGCTTGCCTACACCACCACAGTCCGAAGAGAAGAAGCTTCCCCGGGTCAGAGGTCATCTCCCCGTACCTCGAGAGATCTTCCCTCGTATGGAGGGTGACCGCAAGATTCGAGCCGATTACATCAAGCAAACCGTTCCTAAGCCGGCCCACAAGCAAAAACCCATGAACGAGACACAAGAATGGAAGCAAACAATGGCCAACTCCCGTCGGCAGAACCTGGAAACTGGTTTGAAGGAACTTTGGGTACGAAGGAACCGACGTGATGCTGTTCAGAACGAGCGTGTGAGCCACAAGTTTCTCGAGAACCACCGGGCTGTTAAAGCCCCAGAACGAGAGGACGATCGCCTCACCCGTAGCACAGTGCTGAAGGCAGTCTTGGACACCAAGACTTACCCTGACTCTAAACGCTTCGCTCGTGCCAAAGAGAGCCGCGTCAAGGTCAAGGCTATTGAGGAAGCTAAGCGCGAGGCTCGCCGCGATGCGTTAATGGAGCTCTACATCAATGCCTCCAACTTCATTGTCAATGAGAGTGAGCTCAAGGAAGAGATCGACACCATATTTGCCGAAGACTTCTTCCACAAGCAAGGCTTCGACATCGGCCGATATGGTTCAGCCCAGAACACATGGGACGTCTGGGGCAAGCCAACATCGATTGGCAACATGTTGGAAACAACAACAGGAGTATCCACTAAGATTATGGACTTTTACGAAACCGAGTACGACCGCTCCGTCAAGCGACAGAAGAGAATTGCCGAAGAGTTCACTGGTGGAAAGATGGAATAGATCATGCCCGTTGGCTTGTAAAAATAACTTGTACTCATGTATTACTGTAACTATGACAAATATCACGTCTTCAAGCGGCCTACCACGGACTCATGTGTGCGTTCAAAATGTTCTTTAGAATGCGATTCTATATATATTGTGAGACTTGATACAATAACCCATGACAGAACGAGAACGTGCCCCCATCCAACCAAACGCCCAGTATGCCTCATCCTATGTATATTATCACCGCAAGCAATGACAGTTGCATCGTTCCTTTAACTCTGAGACCCTATACAATGGCCAATCCCTCTATGCTGATTTATCGTCTTTCGACGAGCAAGAAATGCATAGCCGCGTAAGACAAGATGATAAAGACGGCAGCAAAAATGCCCAAATTCCTGATGTCAGGCCACATGGCATTATTGTTGAATCCAAAGGAGCTGAGGATGGCCGCACCAGGCACGGTGATATCAAGTCCGTACTTGCTGTCCACGAGTGTAAGTTGAAGAACCTCATTGACAATAAGCGACTCGAAGCCGTAGTGGAAGATTGACAGCGTCTGGAGCCAAAGAGCACCCTTAGGAGTGGCATCGTGGTTCAGGAGGAAGCCAGCGAAAAGAAGACTGAAAAGCATGACCAAGCTGCCAATCAAGTTCGCGACTCCGCCATCCTTACAAACAATTCCAATAAAGAGACAAACAGCCGCAGCAGCCATGTTGAAGAGTACCAGCACCAATATAAAGTTGAAGAAGTGCGTTGAGTCTGCCACCAAGCCGGTCATAGGATAGATTATGGAACCCATGAGGATGGGGGGGACAATTCGTAGAGGGATTATGTCGAACAGTACCTTGGCCGCAAAATAAGTGGCTGGCGCATAGTAACCGTTGGCACGTTCGCGAACAAAAAGAAGACGTTCGGTGGCGAATACGTTGAGACTTGTGAGTGTGCTGAAGCCGAACAAAGCGAGCAGGAAGAAGAAGAGACCAAGTCGGTTCTGGAAGCCGGGGATGTCGTCCGTGAGACCATAGAAGAGATATCCTGAAAAAACAGCGAGCACGATGGCGATAGCGAAATGAGTAAGCATCAACATCGGGTTTCGATACAAGTTCTTCCAAGTCCTCTGAGACAGAATGATGAACTGACGTAAGTAGCCAACTCGGGCATAGCCCTTTCCAACAGCACTGACATGAACATTGGGTCCCTCAACAGTGTAGCCATTTGCGTTGGAGCCATTGGCATCTTGCGCAATCTGGATGGCACGCTGGATCTCATCGTGTGTTGATGAAGCAATTTCCGAGTAGATGAATGCACGTGTCATAATGTCGAGGTCCGTGCCAGTGGCTGCTGCTGGAGGCAAGTCATGAGGGTCGTCAAGGAGGGTTGCGGGAGTAGAGTCGACAGGGTTTTGATGAAGGCGATAGGCACCATTGTCCTCACCACCAGCATCTGAGGAGGCTGCAGTGTCAACCGTCTTTCTACGTGTGAAGAGCTCGCGATCCTGGCGAACCTTGACCGAGTCTCTACGTCGATTCTGAGGTCGGCTTGAGCTGGCGTCGTCGTCTCCCGAAGTAGTGCCTGATATGCTTGCCACAGATTTGATAGCACGGGTGCTGCTTGGCCCAACACTGTTGTTGTCAAGGCCGACAGTACCGTTATCAACGGATTGAGTGCTGCCAGCATGCATAGTAAGGTCAACAAGATAATCAGCAATATTGAAGCCAGGGGGGCATTCGTAGCCAATTTCGTCGAAATAGCTTTGACATTGGCTGAAAGGACCGGAGTAAACGGTGCGTCCCTGTGCTAGCAGCACGAGCCTGTCAAAGAGTGCCACAATGTTGGATCGAGGTTGATGAATTGTGAAAATGACGGTTCGTTTGTATGTCTTCGCCAGAGTGACGAGACACTCAACCACATTGTACGCGTTGTACGCGTCAAGACCACTGGTCGGTTCATCGAGGAACAGAATCGAAGGGCTGGTGACCAGTTCGCAAGCAATTCCTACACGTCGCTTCTCACCGCCCGAGATACCACGCCCCTTGCCCTCCTCAGAACCGATCAGGGAATCACGAATGTGATGAATGCCGAGTTCCTTTTCAACCTCAACCACACGTTGTTCTTTGGCAGCACGGCCCATGTCGCGAGGAAGTCGAAGTAGAGCACTGTTGAGAATGGTCTCATGAACGGTAAGAGTAGGAAGCATGGTGTCCTCCTGATCAACAAACCCAACAACATTCTTGTAATCATTATCGTTGACCTTCTCGCCGTTGACGTAAAAGTTGCCATGGACTTGTCCACGCTTGTTCTTTCGTGCGAGAATATCGAGGAATGTTGTCTTTCCTGCTCCAGACGCACCCATGATGGCGGTGACCTCTCCAGGCTTGCAGATACCACGGATTCCAGTAAGAATCTGTTTACCATTTAAAGTGTACGCAACATCGTCAAAGTAGAGGGAAGCGGGTTTGTGGTCGGTCATCAGTTTCGTACTCTCGTCATCTGAGTCTTCCAAACGAATGGCTCCGTAGCTCAACTTACGCCTTGACAGATACCATGTCAAAATAATAACAGCAACCAAGAAGAGAGAGCAGCCCGCAATCACGCTCGCAATAAGAGGTGTGTTGATCTTCTTGACAGGACGCTTATATCCTGGAACCTCTGTCTCGTAGAGACATTCACCAGCGTGGCAGCTAAGAAGAATGCTGGAGTCGCCAATTAGGGCTAGAATCAAGGCATCCATCTCGGGTTCTCTGAAAGCACAGTCGTGAGTACCGCCATGCTTCTGAGTACATTCGAATCGCCCTGGGCCTTGAATGGATTGGTCAAGGAAGTCTGTGAGATCGATGGATCCATCTTTTCCGCAGAGCATCCGGTCGGGAATACAGCTGCAGCTGATCTTATTGCATTTGTAGGAAGTTGTGTTCTTCTCTTCCTCCCAATCGGCGCTCGAATCGCATTCGGAGAGATGGCAGTAGAACGATTCGATAGCATCTACCCAAACTTCGCATCAAGGTTAGCAGCGTGTGCGAATGATGAAGGTTTGAACACACATTGGAAATCGCAAGTCTGATCCTCTTGTTTACAAGTAAACGTGACTTCTGGACGCTGCTTGCCGAGCAAAGACGTGATCTTCTCGTTGGTGACATCGCAGATCTGATAGTTGTGGTTCACAACCTCACCATTCTGGTAACAGATACCGCCTTCGCCGGTTTCCATGAGTGCGTTGCAGGCTTTATTGTCAGTACAGACGTTGCAATTGATGCCAGTCCAGCCCTCGTCGCAATCGCATGATGTACCAGATCGCATTGGGCGGTCCTTTCCCTTGGGAAGTGAGCCGCACACTAATAGACAAAGTCAGTCGAGGTTTAGCTGACGATAACGGGGGGAGGTCGCACGTGGCTCGAGGCAGTCATCACCGCCAAATCCCTCAGGACAGGCGCATTTTCCGTTGAACTCGTTACAGCCAGCATATTGAGCACATGTGTGTGCAGGAAGGAGACAATTGAAACTACAGATATATCAGTATGGGCAATGTAAGTTCGTGGGGATTCGGGATCGCATTGACGCACCAAGGAGGACAGCCATCTGGGCGATCACCCATGAGAGCTAGCTGTGCCCGTAGTTGATCGGCCTGAGAGAAAGTTGAGTTCTGGGAAGCCATGACCAGACCAGGCCAAAGAGCCAGAGCTCCCAATAGGAGGCTCCTCAGAGAAGAAGGAGCCATAACTGCAGCGATGGAAACACGATGCAGTCTGGTGATAGAACAATGTTGATGTTGGAGGCTGGGTTGTTGAACCACCGACGCTTATGAGCGCGACCAGGATAAGCTGTTCCACCGAAGAGTGGCGCCCCGCGTTCCATTTAGGCAGGTACTGGAGACGTGCAGCTGGCCGTAGGGTAAATTATGAGTGGCTGGCATAGCCGCTAAATATGGGTCTCATGACTCGATAGAGCTATCAGGTTATCGAAAACAGCGTATGTATGGGGACATGACAACTAACTTCACTTTTTGAGCCGGAATCGGCCAATGGAAAGAATTGTCTTGCCCACGTATCAAATATCCCTGATGACAAGCCTTCTATGCATGTATGGAACGAGAATATAGTTATTATGAGGGTATCCCATGTGCTGACACGCATTGGTGTTTCAGGTATAGGTCTGACGTCACTAACCGGAGCTGATGATAAGTCTGGCTGTCTTGATCTCAAACTGTGCTCATGACTATACATTAGTAAATATCCATGATTCACCATCGACCATCACTGAGCCGATAACGCGGACATATTATCTACTGCTCACTATTAGTCGAAGGTCTTATCCTCTCAAGTTTTCCCAGCTTGTGAATGCTTAGCACGTCTTGTGTTTACCTACTCCCCCAATAAGTCTCGCTACCCTATGCTTCTTATTTTTCACAATACATTTTTTTATTCCAACTCATTCTGTTTTATAGACCGTATACCGTACCGCAGCAGAACCATCAATATTCGTATCCCGTATCAGGGATAACAGTTATTGCGCATATAGTATCGAAATACTGCGCCAGGTCACAACCTGCTCCTCCGCCTCAGACGGGATTGATGACATGTCGTGAACATGCATGCTGACCCTGTTACATCGGTACGGCCATGTAACATGCAGTGCTTGATTGACCTAACTATAAATATACAAAAACTAAAAGTTGAGTTGAAACATGAAATGTCATAGCGAAGATCGAATTGTCTCATGACGCCTTACCACGACCTATGATAATGACCGCCTGAGAACGCTACCCACGGATGCTTTCGCCATACAACCCTTCTAACTAACTTGGATTGAGGGACCTGAAGATATTGCACATGGTTCATAAGGTGAATTATGTAGAATGATACTTGATCTGGTATCCAAATGTGAATGATACCCGCGATATGGTGGAAACTACCTTGAGGTTTTATTAGCGGTGCTATCCCCAGATTTTACCCCTGTCGTTCTCGATCAAGCTTTGCGGGGAAGCTCTCAAGCAGCTTGTCATCATGACTCGTACCACTGCCACCACTTCATAATAATAGGCTCGACGAGGTATTCATAGACCTCATGACAGTGATCATGACTAGTTTCCCTGACAGATGAGTGAATCCATAGTAAATCGCCCAGCTTGACAAAGTAAAAGGCGCTTATGACGTTGAATGGCGCTTCGAGACAGAAGGACGTGTAAATGCGGGGCTTGACCTTGAAGTCAGCACTGAATCAGTTAAAATGAAGTTGTACTATTTAAAAGCCGACACCGTCATCAAATAATTATTACAAGAATAGAAATCGGCCAATCCAAGGAACCTGACTAACTCTAAGGCTTCCTCAGCATAGTTCGAATTGCACCTTTCGCTGTTGAACAATGGATGGACGAGTATGAGACAACTCCTGGGGTACTGAATGTTGCTGAGACGTGTGCTGTGTCTGTATCGATTGACGACTTGGTCGACATGTGCAAAGACCCCAAAGCACAAGGTCCCATTGATACAAGCCTCAAACTCACATAAGGCCCTATTCCCAGTTCCAACGCATTGAGAGAGAGAATAGCTGCACAATGCAGCACCAAGACACAAGACTTGTTGCAGAAGATATTGTTTGTTACACAAGGCGCGATCGGTGCCAACTTCCTGGCCCTATATAGCCTCGTTGGGCCAAAGGATCACTTTCTTTGTGTTTATCCGACATACCAGCAGCTACATGAGGTTCCGCGAAGCATTGGAGCTGAAGTCTCATTGTGGAAGCTGACGGAAGAGAGCTTCATTCCCAACGAGGATGAGCTGATCAGCCTCATCAACCTCATCCGAAAGAACACAGAGGTGAAGGTTTTCAGGCCGTCCAAAGAGATGATTACTTACTGCTGTGCTAGATGATCATTATAAACAATTCTAACAATCCCACCGGTGCACCTATACATAACAGTGAACTGGGGCGCATTGCTCAAACAGCAAAGGAGAAAAGCATCATCCTGTTCTCTGACGAAGTTTATCGCCCACTCTTTCATGGCGGGGTCTCTGGTCAAACTGACATTCTGAAGTCTGCTACGACCTTCGGTTATGAAAGAACGATCACGACGGGATCCATGTCTAAAGGATGTGCTTTGGCTAGGATTCGGGTCGGCTGGATTGCAAGCAAGGACAAGTCCATCATCTCAGCCATTATGGCCGCGTGAGACTACACCACAATCAGCGTTTCCCAGATTGATGACCAGGTCGCGAAATACGCCCTATCGCCAGCAGTTCTCCCTTCTTTAGTTGATCGCAACTTGACACTGGCGAGGCACAATGCGAAACTGGTCAAAGAGTTTATCGGACGCGATAAGGCAGTCTGTTCCTGGGCAGAGCCCACGGGCGGGACGACATCATTTGTTCGTTTCATCAAGAATGGCCAACCTATAAACGATGTTAACTTCTGCTTGGACCTGCTAAGCAAGAACAATGACCTGTTTGGGGCAGGTTCGAAATGCTTTGGGAACGACGAGGACTTTAAGGGATATATAAGAATGGGGTATGTCTGTGAGACACATGTTCTAGTCAAGGGGTTGAAGCGATTGGGTACTTACATCGACGCAAACTTACTATAGTTAGGCAGTCCAGAGGTAACACAATTGCTTCCACTGAATCTCGCATTTGGTTCATATCGAACTGCATTAGATAAAGTGACCCCGAGTTGCACGGATCAGCGGCATTTACAACTCAACTTGGCCAAGGCGTCGTCGTCAGCTGGTAGGTAATGTTCTACGGGTTGTGCAAATACTCGCACGGCAACACGGAAAGTGGGAGAATGCAAGTGTTGATTGCTACACGACAGGAGACAAGGGTCAAATCCAACGATTTTGACTGACAGATCGACCATTTTGTTTTCAGAATGTTAATTGATCTGCCAGGTACAGTCTCCAAACTTGCACTCTAATTCGATAGTGACGATGATCATTACTTGGCAGCTCTTCTTGGCCTGCGAGCACGTGCAAATCTTGTATTATCCAGAGATACCAAGAGTTTTGATGTTTAGCATGTAATTTTCGAGTCGGTGATTACAACACGCCGCGATAGCCGTACCTTTCTATAAGAAGCAAGGTGTAAAGTCAAAACGATCCATGGTAACTTTGACAAGTGAGATAGTTAGGGCAGTAGAAATTTCGACGCTTCCGATCGTACTTGAACTGACATAATACTCAATTAGCACCGGGCTTCGTAAGCCTCAAACAACTAACTAGTACCCGCCCACCTAGCGCATCATCCCACTGATCCTTGGATTGGTAGCTGAGGGGTGACAAAAAGCGCGAGACAGAAACGGCCACTACCACAAGCCCATTGCGTCTTATGTTTTGTTTCTGCTCATCATCCCAGCCCAGAGAGACGCTGACGACTCACCCTTTTTTAGCGCAAGGGTCAACGAGACATCTTGGCGCTACAGCGTGCACGCACTCAAGTCAAGAGGCAAGTTCCCAAGTTGGTAATAGTTCTACTAGGTACTCCGTAGTGATCCAAGTGGGAAAGTCCCGAGTCTGGTCTGGTCGGGTGTGCTCGTCGTTTGCTATGTACCAAGCTTGCGTGGCCCCCCCGTGCCGTTTCTTCCACTTCATCCACCATCTCCTGTCAATCGACAATCTTGCGCTCATTGTTAACCCTGATTCGTTACTTCGTTTTCTTTTCCACCCTTGTTCTTTTTATATTCTCCAGAATTCCCCTCTTTCATCAGTTTGCATTTCCATACACACAGCTGCAGCTGTCCTAGGATCCACCACATCTGTCCTAACTTTGGGTCTTTTACCCTGTATTTCTTTGGCTGGCGTTTCTTGCGACATCTATGTCCTAGTGCAACCAACCTAACTTATCAACTAGCTGTTAAGCGCTTCTTTGCACTACCTCGCCCTTCAAACAAACTGATACCTATCAACTCAACTCACGTCTCAAATTCTTACTCTCTCACCTACTTATTCACACACAAAAGGCACTTGCCATTTTACAGTATTCTTACATCTCGGTTGGTTGGCCCCGAGCCTATTCGCCTTATGGAGGAGGGTGGCGTTACCCCGTTCAACGCCATTCCTGAACTCATCTCTTCCTGGCTCTTGCCTGGTTCTCCCTCGTGGCTGCGATGAAGTCGTTCCTTGTGGGTGCTTCGCTGGTTTCGACATTGGGTCTTGTGCAAGCCCAAACCATCCAGTGGAACATCGAGGGTCGCCATCCTCAACCACATTTGGCCCGTCGCGCCAAAACGACATATGAAGAGGCCATAAGTAATGACAGATCTGAAGGAGGCTACTTTACAGATGTCACGATCGGCAACCCACCTCAGAACATTACCCTTCAGCTCGATACCGGGAGTAGTGATGTATGGGTTCCCTGGAACTGTGCAGATATCTGCGAAGACGACAAGAATGGAAAAAGTGGTTGCCCTCTTGGAAGCTGTAAGATGGCACTCCTGCCCAGTATTATGCTTCATTACTGACGATTTTACAGTTGACCCCGATAAGTCCAAGACATTCAAACATGTCGCGCCTGGAATGTTCGGCATCACCTTTGTAGATGACAGTTATGTCAAGGGCGATTATTTTGAAGATCACTTTGAGTTGGACGGCGCTGTCATCAACAATCTGACCATGGGACTGGCTATCAAGACTAACATTTCATATGGCTTGATTGGCGTTGGTTACGCCAAGAACGAGGCATCGGGCAGCACCACAGATGTTATTTATCCCAACCTTCCAGTTGCGATGTACCAAGCAGGCTATATCAATACTATCGCCTACAGTGTGTGGCTCAACGACCTAGACGCCAAAGCCGGCAGCATTCTATTCGGAGGGGTTGACACAGCAAAGTACGTCGGCGATATGCACCGAATCGACATTCAAAAGTTAGATGGCCATTACTACCACTTCATCGTGGCCTTGACCTCACTGGTCGCCACTAGCTCCAGCGGCAGCGATGTCCTTACCTCTGATAGTTTCCCTATTCAGGCCGTTCTCGATTCTGGAACCACCTTGAGCTACCTTCCCCAAGATCTGGCCCATGAGATCTGGGAAGAAGTTGGTGCTGTGTGGTCACCGTACTATGGGGTAGCTGTTCTACCATGTGCTTACGGCAGGAACCAAGGGAATTTCACATTTGGGTTCGCAGGCCCTGACGGTCCTAGCATCAGCGTAGGGATGGATGAGCTCGTTCTTACCATGACCAGTGATGTGGCCAATATGCCAGCCTTTGAATCAGGCGCGTACAAGGGCGAGAACATATGTACCTTTGGTATACAAAACGACACCAACGATCTGTACCTACTTGGCAACACCTTTCTTCGATCCGCCTATGTCGTCTATGACCTGGTAAATAACGAAGTTGGAATTGCTGCTACTGATTTCAATTCGACGAAAAGCAAACGAGTCCCATTCAAGAGCTATGGGGCAACCATCCCATCCGCAACGGCAGCAAGTAATCAGCACAGAGCAACCGAAAAACCAACAGTCCCAGGTCATAACTTCACTGCTGCTGAAGGATTTCAAGAATCAGACTCAAATGGAAATGATGACGAGGACAATGCGGGATCATTGCTTGCCCCCGGGACAACACCTTTGGCGCTGGTCGTTACCACTATGAGCTTTATGCTTGCAGGCGGAGGGATTCTCTCGAGCATTTTTTGATGACACTGTCTACGGAGTTTTGGCTGCATTGCATAAGTCATTTGCTTCAAAGGCTAACAGGTTCATGACACTGGCGTTGAACAAGGGTTGCATTGGCATGGGCTGATTTTGGCGTTTAACGGTCGGACGGAGCCGTTGGTAATGAGGATACAAAAAGGGCGCAATGGGTGATGAGACTACACAAATGATACCAGTAAAAGAATGGCATAGAAAGCCTAAAAGAATACCTATAAATACAAATGTTAATGATGCATATATATCCAAATCTGAAGTCGAGAAAATTCCCGAGGCCTCAACCTCAGCAGACTGACGGCAGTTTTGTATCTTGGCAGCTCTCTGATGAGACACATAGTCAATGCTCAACAACTCAAAATATAACCTTAAATAACTACAAAAGAATATGTTGCGTTCATGTGCTTGGCTAACTTTCTCTCATAGAACGTTCAGACGTTGTCTTATTCCATTCATGTCAAGATATGGAGGCGTTCGGCTAAGGCGCCCACACTCAAGTTACAGTGCCGTTGATGGCGGGAATTAAGCGCTGAGCGAATCAGAACTACGTACACATGTGGCGCTACACCTCCATCCTGCTAATCCCGACACCAAAGAAAAAAGTTTCCAATGGACCGTTGATCATTGGCAACCCTCTCCTCAACTTCTTTGCTGAAGTCCAAGATTGCAAGATGAGGGCAACATGGGCTGCCAGATGGCTCAATTGCCGTCTGATCCTCGGCACCCAGCAGCCAAGCTGTGGTAGCCATTCTTTTACTATTTCAGCTGCCGCTCCCGCGTGGGAGAGTCGACGAGCCTTCAGTCAGACCAAGCGTAGCTGCAGTGCGGCGCAAGAAGCGTGAATTCTCGATTGCCCCTCCCCTTTGCTTGCTGAACACAAAGTTAATATCATAGTTAGTCTCAAGAAAGCTCAGGAAGATGCTGCCAGTTTAACACCCGAGTATGTCGCCGCCAACATGTCCACTGAGGAGGCCAAGCGCCTGTCTCGTGTGCGCAACATCGGTATCGCTGTATGATCAATGGCCGTCACCATTTCACCCCCTTCTGCTAACAAGAACTAAACAGGCCCATATCGACAGTGGAAAGACAACAGTCAGTGAACGAGTCCTGTTCTACACCGGCCGAATCAATTCGATCCACGAGGTTCGAGGAAAGGATTCCGTTGGCGCCAAGATGGACTCCATGGAGCTCGAAAGGGAAAAAGGCATCACTATTCAGTCTGCGGCTACTTTCGCCGACTGGAAGAAAACGGAAAACGGCAAAGAGGAAACCTACCACTTCAACCTGATTGATACACCTGGTCACATTGATTTCACCATCGAAGTCGAGCGAGCCCTGAGAGTGCTTGACGGCGCCGTCATGATTTTGTGCGCTGTTTCCGGCGTCCAGTCTCAGACCATCACCGTCGACCGTCAAATGAAACGTTACAATGTCCCCCGAATCTCTTTCGTCAACAAGATGGATCGCATGGGTGCCAACCCCTGGAAGGCAGTCGAACAGATCAACACGAAGCTCAAGATTCCTGCCGCCGCTATTCAGATTCCTATTGGTGCCGAAGACGAGTTCTTGGGCGTTGTCGATCTCATCAACATGCAGGCTATGTACTTCGAGGGTCCCCGTGGTACCAAGGTTCGCGTTACTGATCAGATTCCCGGCCCTCTCCAGGAATTCGCCAAGGAGAAGCGCCAGGCTCTGATTGAGAAGCTTGCTGATGTCGACGACGAAATTGCCGAACTGTATCTTGAGGAGCAGGAACCTACCAACCTTCAGATCAAGGCCGCTATCCGACGTGCTACTATCGCCCGAACTTTCACTCCTGTCATGATGGGTTCTGCTCTTGCCGACAAGGGCGTTCAGCCTATGCTCGACGCTGTTTGCGATTACCTGCCCAACCCTTCTGAAATTGAGAACACTGGTCTGGATAAGTCCCAGGGCGAGAAGACTGTTAAGCTAGTTCCCTATGACTCTCTTCCCTTTGTCGGTCTCGCCTTCAAGCTCGAGGAGAATAATTATGGTCAACTCACCTACATCCGCGTCTACCAGGGCAAGCTGAGCAAGGGTACCTACCTGTTCAACTCTCGAACTGACAAGAAGGTTCGAATCCCCCGTATCGTCCGTATGCACTCCAATGAAATGGAGGATGTCTCCGAGGTTGGTGCCGGTGAAATTTGCGCCGTTTTTGGCGTGGACTGTGCCTCCGGTGACACATTCACTGACGGAGGTCTTCCCTACACCATGTCTTCCATGTTCGTCCCTGATGCTGTCATGTCTCTTTCCATCAAGCCCAAGCGAACCGGTGATGCCGACAACTTCAGTAAGGCCATGAATCGATTCCAGCGTGAGGATCCCACTTTCCGTGTCCACGTTGACGCTGAGAGTGAGGAGACTATCATTTCTGGTATGGGTGAATTGCACCTTGAGGTCTATGTGGAACGCCTCCGACGCGAGTACAAGACTGAGTGTGTCACTGGCCAGCCCCGTGTCGCCTACCGAGAGACAATCGCCCGACGAGCCGACTATGACTACCTTCTGAAGCGACAGAGTGGTGGTCCTGGTGACTTCGCCCGTGTTGCTGGATGGATTGAGCCTAACGACAAGCCTGATGAGAATCATTATGAGAGCCAGGTCGTTGGCGGCCATATTCCCGACAAGTTCCTCTCTGCCTGTGCCAAGGGCTTCGATGTTGTCTGTGAGAAGGGTCCTCTCCTGGGACACAAGGTTATCGGCGCCAAGATGGTTGTCAACGATGGTGCTACTCACGTTACCGATTCTTCCGATTATGCTTTCAACTTGGCCACCCAGATGGCTTTCAAGAAGGCTTTCTCCGATGCTGGTGGTCAGGTTCTCGAGCCCCTCATGAAGACCACTATCACTGCCCCCAATGAGTTTCAGGGTAACATTCTTATGCTTATGAACAAGCGTAATGCCACAATCCACGATACCGATATTGGTAGCGAGGATTTCACACTCATCTGTGACTGCAGTCTGAACGCCATGTTTGGCTTCAGCTCTCAGCTTCGTGCTGCCACTCAGGGCAAGGGCGAGTTCAGCATGGAATTTAGCCACTACGCCCCTGCTCCTCCTCATCTTCAGTATGTATATCTGCATCATTGCGAAAGAGTAAGCACTAACAACTTTATAGAAAGGAACTGGTCGCCAAGTATCAGGCCGAGCTTGAGGCTAAGCGAACCAAATAAGCTAGTCACTGGAGCTGAAGATGTAACATGGCCCAGTACATCAGTGATGTAATTTGGCCGAAGCGTAGACGATGTCATCTATGCTATTGTATAACACACACGAATGGGTGCACGATCTTGTAATATAACGTCATATGAAAACGACTCCTTGGTAGAGGCTTGGAAGTCAACGATACACAAATGAATTGTAGAAGCTGGATAGGGGCACCTCTTTTGACGGAGGTATTTAGAAAGACGGATGGAAAATGGCATACCATATACGATTCTCTCCAAGTATTTAAACCAAACGAGTCTTCACATGTATTTCCAAGCTGTATCCAAAGACTACCTTTATCGTTACATGTTCATACATCATGGGATATCTGATCTAGCTACCGAATTTTGGTGTTTTATACATTTTACATGCGTCGGAGAATGTCAGCGACGACCTCCTCGGTAGTGGCCTTGCCACCCAGGTCGGGGCTCAGGAGCTTGCCCTCCTCAAGGTTACCATCAACAGCAGCGTAGATCTTAGCAGCAGCCTCCTCCTCGTTGAGGAACTCGAGCATCAGAGCAGTGGATCGGAGAGTAGCAATGGGGTTGGCGATGTTCTGGCCCTGGATATCGGGGGCACTGCCGTGGCAAGGCTCACCAATAGCGAAGTTCGCACCAACGTTGGCACTGGGCACGAGACCCAAGCTGCCGACAAGAGCAGCAGCGCCGTCGGAGAGAATGTCACCGTACAGGTTAGGAGCTACAATGACATCGTAGTCCTCGGGCTGACGGAAGAGCTTGTAAACCATAGAGTCGACTATCTGCTCCTCAACGGCAACAGATGAGAACTTGGGATCGGCAAGGGCCTTTTTGGAGGTAGCGCGGAAGAGACCGTCGGTCTGGGACAGGACGTTGGACTTGTGGGTGATGGTGACAAGGGGAGACTTGTGAATGCTAGAGGCACCAGCATCACGGATCTTCTGACGACGCAGAGCAATGTCACCAGCCATGGTAGCAATGCGGAACGAAGCCTTCTCGGAAATGCGCTTAATAGCCTCGGCAACCTTGCCCTCGGGAGTCTCATGGGTCTGCTCCTGCTTGACGTACAGATCCTCAGTGTTCTCGCGGACAATGACCATGTCGATGGGCTTAGCGGCGGTCAAGACAGTCTTGACGGGACGGATGTTGGCGTAGAGGTCAAGCTTCTTTCGCAGAGCGACAATGGGTGATGAGTAACCCTTGACAGCCTGTGTAGGCGAGCTCACAGCTCCAAAAAGCGCACCATCGCACTCGTTTCTGAGAACCTCGACAGTCTTGTCGGGGAGCGCAGCGCCGGTCTGCTCAAAGGTCTCGAAGCCAGCCTTGAGGTCGACGAAGTCGAACTTGAGGCCAAGAGATGCGGGAAGAGCTTCGAGAATGCGGCGGCCGGCGGGGATGACCTCCTTGCCGATGCCATCACCGGGGATGAGGCCTGAAATTCAACATATTAGCTAGAGATTGGACCGAGTTGGCGGTGGCGTGCTGTACCGATTCTGAGGGTGCGGTATGACATGATGGGCACAATTGGAGTTGAGAAGAAGTTCAAGTTCTTTTGTCCGAGAATCGGAACGGGTAAGAAATGTGGTGTCGGGTAAAAAGTGGCCAGGCCGATGGTGCCGAACATACAAAGTTTATGTTGACTGCACTTTTGAATTATATTTCACAAGATATCCTGTTCATTTTAAGACGGGCTCCCGTATTCTATTCTCGATAACATCTCTATCAAGTGAATTGATCTGTCTAAGAAAAACCTCTGTTTATATTAATCTTGCCTGGGAGCATATATCGTTGGCCGATACTCGGCTCATAACTAATATCAATCAAAAGTCACGCCGACGATAAGATAGATCTAATTCCAGTTCCCATACGACATGAGCGCATAATCAGTGATCGAATGAAAGAGTTCTTGGATGTCAATGGCCCACTGGATATGATTTACGTGGAACGACAGCTTTGATCGGAGGATGTGGGGATGGAATAATGAGACACAGTAGACCCCAGTAGACTAAGGGGAATTTGTGCATTTGGCTCTCCCATGGTGGGTCCTCCTGCCAGAGCTTGTAGTTGATGCCTGAGGTGAGCTGCCACACCTGTCGCGCGACTTCAGGGTGAGCCATGCAACTTGAACCAACATTCACAAACCAGAAATCATAATACGCATACACAAAAACAACGCCCACGCGGTCATGGCGCGCTTTACGATGAACCGGCGGCGCTTCAAATACAGATGCCAGCCATGCCTTGGAATTTCTTCCTCGTGGCCTTTACTTACTCTCCTCTTAAATGATGGCAAAGCCAAACAATCTCGAGCTTATCGCACAACGCGCCAAATCTGCGGGGTACCAATATGGCGACTACGCTGAGCGTGATAAGGAGCGAGGCCGCACACGCTTTGACAAGAAGACACTAGCTGCACAGAACCAGATGCTTGACGTATATCTGGCGTAAGTATCAGCGCGGCCCATCTATGGTGACCTGACTGACTTGCAAAGATGGTGCTCGAACGCTACTGGTGTACCCCTTGAACAATGCGACACAAGATTTCTGAGCCAAGGGGTACCGTTGCCAAAACTCAAGGAACTGAAAGACTTCTGGAGATTTTTTGCACTCCAATCCAGTGGTCGCTTAACACTCCCAGACGGCTCAAAGACAAATCGCCCTACAGTCGTCACCCTTCGAGGGAAAGCGAAGGTATGGAAGTCGGGATTCCTGCGGCGAACAGGGCAACAACTCAGCGAGGAGGAGACAGCAGAGATCAACCGGGTAAGGATCTTGACCCGGCGAGTGCATTAGAAACTAACGGAACGCAGTGGTTAAAAGATGACTTGCCGTACGAAGAAACAAGCGAGGGCAACCCATATTGTCACAATTTACAAAAGCCCAAATACAACTTCCAGTCAGGGGATTTAGATCGACTCATTGACCAAGTATGGAGTGGTCAAGATACCAGACACATCTATGATAGAAACCGGCTCCAGTTTCACCTTCAACTTCTCTGGTTTTGCGATGCAGGGGCTAGGCGCGGCGCGCTCCTGAAACACGGCGTACCATACAAGGTAAACAGACCACAACAAGCACGTTTTATTCTTATTAACCGATTATAGGACATTCACCTGGTATTGAGTCCGCATCAGGGCTGGCCACAGTTCTTCTACAAGCTTGCACAACGTCATGTCAAAAACAATAAGGACCCTGACTTGAGAACGTAAGGATTCCGCTATACCAACTGGAACAAGATTAACAATCTGCAGCTTTGGCAACACTTGCAGGCAACATCCTGTTCTCCGCTATGATTCTGTGTCTATAATCCTCATGCTCGCCGTGGTTGATGGTGCCCTAAATCGCGAGGACCTGACTCGGATGATGGAGAACGGTGGTGAGGGCCACGTGGAGTGGAGCAAACAGTGTCGCGATCTCCCTATCTGCCGGAGCGTAGATCAACAAGGAGAAGTCCATGAGACGAAGCCGATGACTCAGGACTCGTTCATCGAAATGTTTAAGATGTTTTTGATGCAAGCCGGGTATACTTCGATACCAGGATATCTCTTTCTGCCTGGTTCGATACACATGATCCGCCGAGAGCTCGGCAAACAACTCGATGGTGAGCCTCTTCTTTGTGGGCGAAGAAGCTCTTGTTAACATGCCTAGGTCTATATACTGAGGTGGAGAGATCCCAACATCTGACACAAGCCGACAAAGCGGTTTTTGGCCAAAGCTATACCGCGGACACATCATCCTGTGATGGTTTATCAGCCTTCCTACGCGAGAAACCGGACCACAGGGCTGTTGAATACTTTCAGGGCCTTGCTCAATTCCGACATGAGGGTCTGCCAACCCAACTTCCTGCTGCACTGAAGGACGAAATCAGTCGCAATCCTGCAGTCTTGGAATGGGACCGGAAGATAACGCAGACTTCCGACAAGGAAACTCGAAAAGAGGCAATGCAAAAACGACAGAAAACTGTAGATAAACTTCAGAAAATCATGTTAGAAGAGCATCGGCGAGAATTTTCAGCGAGTCTCAAGCGCCACAAGTTATTCAATGGTCGCCAAGCCCAATTACCGAACTCGGACCTGGATGATCCTATACACGAACTCAGGCCCGAGATGGCTCGGCTAGCCCAGAAGATGACAAGAACTTCGCCTGCGAGCCAACAAGACAGACTCGATGCAATGGAAGACATGCTGTCGTTGCTAGCTGCACCGACTGTTTATTATCGACCTGGAGAGGAACCTCAGAATGGAAAGTGTCCCTATTGCTCAAAAGAGATACAAAGGTAAGGGTATTCATTCTACAAAACGTCGCGCAACCCTAACACGACTTGAAGTATCTCCGATCGGCGAGCTTGGTGCAAGCATATCCATCGCTGCCGGAAAAAGGCGGAGGCCGAGAAACGTGAGGTTCAGTTCTCAACGCTCCGGTTTTGCTATTTCTGCAATCTGTACTTGACTGGTGACGAGTGGGGACACCATTGCGAGAACCATCTCACGCAGTCACTGAAACATTGTGGTTCTATCACCTTCCGGCACACCTTGATCCGCCCCGCCTTCTGCCTGATTTGCAGGCAGATGAAGTATCGCACACCAGCTACGAGGATGAGATACTGGGCACGGGACTCTGACGCCATATACCACATGGAAGAAGAGCATGAGTGGCCATGGTCATGTCCTGACTGCAATTTTATCGGCAAGAGCAGCGAGGCATGCTATCATCATCTGCATGATGCCCATGGATATCAACTTGCTAAGAAGCGCCAGCATGCTGGCCCCTCCCCGGTGGATACGTCAGACAATTGCATGTCAAAGTTGGTCCGACTCACACCGAGTTCGCCAGAAGTTTCTGGAACTGATTTGACCTTCAACGGACCTCTGGAGATTGTCGAATCCACTAAGAACGAAATGGATGCTGTTGACACAATCGTCGACGACAGAAGCTTATTGGAAACACCAAATCCACGCCTTAGCAGCTCTGTTATGTATTCGACAGCGAATCTTGATCTAGCTTCAACTGCAAAATCATCATTGGCTCTATTGGGAGGCAGTTCTTGGGACAACTTGACGCCCAACATAGGATCACCCACTATGAAACCCTCTGTCTATGATGCTCAACAGGAGGATGGACGACGCCTCCCTACAGATGAGATAGCAATGGACACAAATCCGGTAGGTGACAGCTCTTCTCCATGCGGCGTGTCACGTCTGCCCACTCCTTGTGCAACGACCGACACCGACACCGGCTCAGCAACACCAAGCCCAGTTGCATCAGAAGGCAAGAAGCGCAGAATCAAGTTCATCACAACGGCTCATCAGTCTGAGCCTACTGATGACATCGAGTCTCCGCCGGCGCCAAAGAAGTGTCGGGTCACTTTAAAAATAAAACCACGGACCGTGAGCGGGAAAGAGCATGCTGGTGGCGATATTACGACCGTTCAGGGTCGTGACAAGCAAACTGAGATTGAAAAGCCCATCAAGACGCGCATCATTTTGAAGACCGGTTCATGCCAGCCTAATTCTCATCGGCCAATAACACCGCTCAAGACTTGGTTGTCAGGCACAGCCTCGTTTAGGAGCAAGTGGACATTAGAGGAAGACGAAACGGTCTGCAGGATGAAACAGGACAATCGCTCTTGGGCCGAGATCCAGCGCGCCCTTCCGCGTCGTTCCCAGGGCTCGATTCAGGTCCGGTACTCGACTAAATTGAAATATGCCGATGAGGGGTGACGAACATGAGTTATCCACATAGAATTCGACTTTCACAAGGGGAGATATGCATTTTCATGTAACTCCCATTTCTCTTTTGTAGAATATTCCATGATAGTTCACTTTGAAATACGAGCAAGTTCGTGAGATGTGCGCCCAAGTTCAACGTAAGGTCTGTACACTAAGATACCACGCCTACTGCAACATATCAATTCCCTTTGCGCGATCATTCATCAACCATAGGTCCGCGATGCAATAAGTTCTAACTGGTTGTGGACAGCAAGAAAGCCGGAGCGTTGACCGACTGCTGATAAGGGCGAGCAAATGGAAGCTACTGTATTGATGAACCACCGACACTGGCACACAGCGCCCTCTGGATGTAAAAAGCACCGGGCCAAGTTTATCACGGCAGCTCGCCAGCCTGAGGGTGACAATATTGAGTTTCCGCTTGCGCCCTCATAACCAACCTAGCAGTTCAGAATGGGGGACGGTGAAAATCAAGCGAAGTGACAAAGTTCAGCGTTAGTGTCAGTTGCACCTCAGTCGCAATTGAAGTGCAGTGCAGTTCGGAGGAAGGTAAGGTACAGGGTAGAGTTCTAATATGATGTCGTTTGCAAGGAGGGACTGTAAAACGGAAGCCGGGATGAAGCTTGCAGCAACGGGCCTGGAAGATAGACGACGGAAGAGGCACGAGCAACGAGGCGGAAATGCCGACAAGGTGGTGCCAACACCGAATTGAGTAGATTAAACGGACGATTGACGGGAGACAAAGTGAGCGAGCGAGCGAGCAAAGACGAGAGGGAGCAAGGTTATGTGAAGTGAGGTAGGTGAACTATGGGTATGGTATGGATATGGGGGCTCGTTCTTCTGGTACTGTAGCTTCAATGTTACAACAACGAGGGACGCCCGGGGGACATTGGCGATAATGTACCCGCCAACGGATACCAAAATCATGGATGTGTGGATGGATGGATGGACGGACGATGTTGAAGGCCGTGCCCTTGCTCGACCCTAGTCTTTCGGTTGTGAGCCGTCATGCCCATGCCAGGGCGATTTAGGTATGATACTGTAGTCGTTGTGGAATTTGAAGTAAGTACCATACTGTAAAGTTGTCCTGTCCTGTCGGCCCAAATCCCAGATGTGACCCCCAATTACCATACAACTGGAGCTTGTGAAGGATGCCCGGCCCACGCTTCTGGAAGATTGAGAAGAATAAAGAGGGGAGGGGTGTATATCTCAGAAGACTGGGCCTTCTAGAGGAAACGGCTAATCGATTGGTTCTAATAACCGAAATGGGATGCAGAGGAAGTGAGCGAGCGAAAGCACCAGCAAAATGCAACCTAAAGTCGGGTACCGATCATGTGAGATTTAGGACTGGCTCCCGCGCACCGCGCACGCCGCACGCCTCCCTAATTTCTACATCGCGAGAAGCTGAATGCCACTAAATCTCGGCGTGGAGAGAGCAACCGGTGTGCGCCTCATTGGTTTAATATGATGAATTTAAATTTGCCATGTGCGATGTTACATCTTCTCCAACAAGCTGACGTGCGGATGGAAACGGTGGCGGAAGGCAGCTCAGCCAGTTGTTTCCACGTCATCAGCCCTGACCATAGCGCAGGCAAAATTTTGAGGCTCCAGGTAAAATGAGTCAAAACAGGTAGAGGTTGACTTGTATGCAAAGCAAATTCGCCGTATCACGTACTGAGTTTTAGAAGCCCACCATCAACCACAGGCTTTATGAGCCACAAAAGCCCAAACCGATGCTCAATATCCAGCATGTGGTGGTTTGCCCGGGAAGGCTTATAGTGAGGTGTAGTAAGTTTGAATCCGAGATGAAGTGAAGTATCTTCCTTTGCGCTCTAGTCCCATCTGAAGCCTGGCTATATCGGGTAGACAGCCATGCAGGTAGCCAGCTAGCTAGTTTGTTTAGTTAAATACAGTAAAGGGCTCTAACTAGCCAATCAGACAGGGGAATCAGTACATCAAAGGGTATTGAAACATATGTTAGATACGCACGAATACGATGGGGTGAGTGTATCCAAGTGGGAGCCGAATGTTTATTGTTCGCCGACTTGATTCTTTGATCAGTCTTTTCACCCCTCTTTTGGATACAAGGATAATATTGCAATGAGGGAAGTGGAGCCCATTCCCAGCCGCTAATCTAGCAACATATTGTCCCCCCACTGTGCTCCCGATCGGTTTATGTATGTAACAGGCCAGAACAAGGCTATGTGGTATGTGACATGCCCCCGGCCCCGGCCCGCCCGGCATCATTCCCCCAGTCCTTTGTTAGTACGTATAAACCTTCAATCCGTTTCATGTTTACGTGCATTGCACAAGCCGTCAAGACTCTTGCCTTTCCTGCAGGGGGCTGAGCACACTACTGTACTTTCCTCTTTCTCTGTCTCCTCTTCACACGGTCATCACCAATCACACTAACAAGCGACTTAGGTGCAAGCATATCCATAAAGATATTTGCGTACCGAAGACGTAATGTTGGCTTCACCGCGCACATCTCTAAGATGCTGCTCGTTGAGCCTCTGCACCTGGACTGCAAGCTCCACCAATTCTTCCTCCCATCTTGCGACACTGGCGCAGCAGTTCCATTCTCGAAGTTGAGGGATTCTTTTGGATATTCTTTCGATGGTGTTATTTTTCTTTGTGATTTGGTTGCATAACTTGCAATGCGTCTGTTGATTTCGTCGCTCAAATGCAAGCCTCATTCCACAAGTTTCACCAGTGCGATCCTCTTTGTAGCACCACCTTCGAAACTTGCCCCATTTCCAATAGCCACAATCCCAAACAACCAGGTCGTAAAAACACATTGTGATGGTGCAGTAGATTAATGATGGGGGACGAAGAAGCTGGTTCCGTGGCATTCAGTGGCCAACTGAGTTGAGAGTACTGGCTGTGTGGTAGTTTGCACACACACATTCTCTGTGTTTCCATCTTCGATCGGTTGAAAGGTGATGGCCGGCTCTTTATAAGCCTTCAAGATTCCCACGCTCAAGCTTCCCTGTAAGCCCGCGCGAATCGTGGATGACGATGACCTGAATGGGTAGCATACAAGGACGTCGATCAACACACGCCCAGCCGGCATTCTTGCTCGTTACGGATAGGTAGCATAGGGAAGAATCTGGTTGTTTGCTTGGTCAGAAGTTTGTTGAACCAACGTGCCGTATGAGCCAACACTCGCAAGGGTATCAGTCAAGTATTTGGCAGGAAGCATCAAACTCCAGCAGGATATCCGATCACACGCTAGACATGGATTGGACACAGGGTATGAAATTCCGCGCTCCGAAATTAAACCTAGATCTGGACGACATGAGATTGACAATTGTAGGCCAAAACACGCACGTGATTAATTTACCAGCCCCCCTTTTGCCGAACGACATATCTGCATATACCTATACTCAATCAGCTCTCAAGGGTCACTGTTCGATCCCTGACCCCCTGCAGAATAACTCCTCGTAAATTACGATGATTCCAGCACTTCGGTTCCAGTACTGTATACAGACAAAGTATATCCAAATGCCTGAACGCGACGACGAGATCCACGAACTCCGGTGCCGACCGTCGTCATGGACATCAAATTGTCTCTCAGGATACAGCGCCTAGCTGCATCTAGCGCCTGATCCTCAACTTCCTGCACACTGCCACTCGGACGCTTGCATTCGACCCAAAGCAAAGCAGACAGTGTATGGTTGTTCTCGTCGTAACGTTTTACCACTACGTCCACTCGTCGCAGCGATTCATCAGGTGAGGATTCGGCGGTTACTGAGTAGATTCCTCGCTCGTAAAAGGCTTCCTGGAGAACGTTCTGCCAGAAAGCCGACGATTGATTATTTGTTGGATATAATAGCAAAGGAATCAGCTGCTACTGTACCGCTTGACGGATCGGCTAGTGGAATGTGCCTGAAACTATGGTAATATACCGGCTCTGGCAATCAAAGGAGTTCTTACAATAGTTTCAATCGTCCTATCATGCAGAGCAACTCTTGTTGTGTCAAGCTTTCGGTGTTGCATTGAGGGGTGTTAGTGTTGGCAGATATTGATGGCGGCAGGTGAGACACCGTCGTTGGTGATAAGCCGCATGCTTACGGTACATAGACCTGAAACTCAGCGTTTGTGCTGGCGTTTAAGATATCGACATATGTGTAGCAGTGACTTCGTTGGGTATGAGAGTTAGAGGACATGCGGCTGATAGGCGCAGAGTTTATCTGTTATTTTCGCGCGCGCATAGAGATCAGCCAGGTTTTCATTTTGGAATGAACCCCTAAATTTCTAGACTGATCTTTTTGTTGGAGACGTCATTACGCGCCGTCGTAGGACTCCCACCAATCCATGAGGCTGACGCGTCAATTGAAAAGGCAGATCAGGCTGTCAAGCACCGGATGCATGATGGTTGCTGGACTAACTCTCAAAAATAAGACATGGGAATGTACCAGTAGATCATTCATTAGGAATCGATACTCCGCTTGTGACCTCGTGATTATCACATTGATTTGGCCAGGAGTGCTGACGCCCGGTTGGCCGATGTACTACAGCCTGACCAGCGAGGCTCTGTTTGATGCGCGCGCTTAAATGTGAACCCACCTGCCTGACTCCGCTCGCTGCCAATGATAGACGGGCTAGTTCATGACGCTTCACTGAGGATCATAGCGAAAATCGTAAGACCACGAGCGAGCTTGTGTTGGAAGAACATATAAGACGCGCCTTTCGCCATTGGCATATACATAGTTGCATTGTCAACAAATTCTGACATCTTCTCCGGAAACAGCTCTCATCGCGCTCATAATGAAGGGCTGGCTCCCGTACTTGTTTCTTTTCCTTGTTCTTTTTCTTGCTATTCGGTATTTCATCCGCTACCATCAACTCCGTACAAACCGCGAGTTCTCGGCTATAATGGCCCTACAAAGCGGTCGATCGCTGAATCCTACCTTCGAGGCATGCAAGCTTTTTGGTTCCTCTTCTATCACGGAAGATTACTCCAGAGGCTTGTTTTACTATATTCTCAGCCCAGTCTACGAAGACATTCTTGATGCATTTCCCCCACCAACTGCCGATTGCATCTCTGCTTTGAGGTTTAGTCCTCGTGGTACGCAATTTCTCGGCTATTCTTCTCTTATCGTTTACCTATTAGGTACCAAGGCTGGCAGTGTTTACATGCATCGGCAGCTCAGAGACACCCTAAAGACGACTCATATATATCAGCATGATATCGAGAAGTTCTTAAATTGTGTCAAGAGGCAACTCGGAGTACAGAAAGATGGTATACTTGAGTCAAAAGACCTCGGTGGCAGTATAACTACGGCCAAAGCAGAGGTGATATTCGGAGGCATTGAACCGGAGACCATTATTGAGACCCGTTTGTCTGGTGAGATCAACTTTGAGGTGGTGACGAAAAGTGTTAGTATGACTGGAGCTGGAACTCTGGGCCTGTTTCGAGTAAAGACAGTGTTGGGAAAGGATGCGGACCTATGCTAGAAATAGCTTTGTGAGATGTGTCAAGAGGAAAAGGGTATCTGAAGAACCTAATTATCCAACATTGTAATGGAGATCAACATATCGATGTTGGATAACCGGCTCGGTTCTAGCTGTCATGTGTCGTTTCGCACCAGACCATGGAGACGTGAAACTCTGATCTTGTTGTCAAGCCGTGCTCCGTCGATCTTCCTATACATATCCAGCTCATTCTTGAGGAATTGAAGCAGACATCGTATTGAAAAGCTCGAGAGTCATGTTACTGAGGTGTTATAGAAAGAAAGTTACACGCTTGATCAACATACTTGCTTTTACCCCGCCCGTACATTACGCAATCGCGGACAAGTGACCTTTGACAAGTACGGATACCCTGTCACGATGCCATGGACGATCTGCATCGTAGACAATGACCCCTTTATTTGGGGGTTTGTTTTTTTCGGACGGACTAGAGACGGGCGCGTTAGTGATGTAGGTGGGGGTAATGGGTTGATGTTTGTTTAACTGTAAGGACGAAATGTTACTATGATGTGAATGGTGTAAGAGGAGTCACATTGTGTTCATATTTGAATGTCTGTGTTTGTTGGCGTCATTCCTAAGGAGTCACAGTTTCATCAATCTGAACGAGTCTTTGGAGATAAAGGGAGGTGAATTATACCTGCTTCGGCCTCCTAACCAACGATATTCATCACAACGCTATTTTACCTAAGTGTGACGATACTCACCATTAACTGACTTCTTCCGACGAGCTCGAAGGACTATCCCGAGGTCCCTCAAAGATGAACCGATTGATTCGCTGTAGTCCTTGTAGATCACCTTCCACCGTTCCCGCCTTGTCAGGATCAACCCAGCCATGGGTATAGCCACCCTCGAAGTCGGTTATCCAAGCGTTATCATCTTTGTCAATGAGGATATTCTCCGGCTTCGCATCCCCCCAAACACCGCCAACTTTGTGCAACTCATGCACTGCTTTGCCGATCTGCGCTGCCCATTTCTTCCTCAATTCGGGATCCGGGTTAGCTTCCACCGCGTCGTAGAGCGTCCCGCGCTGGTCAATATACCGAAGCAACAACCCCACTGTGCTGTCATTCTCGTGCTCGTGAGCTATACCAACCAGGCGGCCAACAAAAACGTCTTCACTAAGATGAGACATAAGGATGCTCTTGTAGACGTTCAGTTCTTTGTTCAGTGGGCCGCCCGTGATACCTGGTCCAAAGGCCTTGAAGAAGCAGATTGTCTTCTGTCCCAACCCATCCAAGTCAACCTTCACCTTTGTGGGCATTCTATCCAGGGAGTGCTCTGGCTTTGCGAAATCAATTTCAATCTCCGAAGGGTCAAAAAAGCGCGCCCATGTCTCGAGGTCATCAAGAATGCTGTTGCTCAGCCAGGTTCGACACGGAACGAGGCCACCATTATTGTCAATATGCCGTGGGATGAACGTCTCGTCGATTGCTTCGAGTCTACACCCGAATGTCTGTGGAAAGAGGTACTCTGAAAGCACCGGTTTGGCTTCGCCAGTTCGGATTTTGTCGGGGTCGAATGAGGGAAGCGGCTCGGGCGCCAATTGCATGAAAATCGGGAAGAATAGCTGAATAACCCATTCGTAGACATCTTCCTCAAAAATGCCTTCAAATTCGCCTGGACCTTCTGGCTGAATGGCTTGCAAATACCTGAGATACAGGGCCGTTGCCTTTGGTGAGTTATGGAGGAAATGCGGCGACATGTGAATGCAGAAGCATCGGCCGTTGTACCTCATGGAGATTGTGCTATCATCATCAACCTCGCCGCCAGTCAAGACCGAAATAACTTTTGGGGGCCATCGTTTAAGGTCTTTCGGGGGTGACGGAGTGGTTTCGTGACCAGATGAGCCCATGGCCGGAAGACGTCAGAGAACTAGGGCGGGAAGTTTGTTGAGTTGAATGCTGGACACTGAATGATGTCGGTTTTGAGGATTCAAGATTAAATCATGTGGGTTCCGGTGAATTGTGTTGTCAGCCCCGCACAGCCATGACACGGCGAGACGCCTGCTGTACGCGACGCTGGTTGGTGGCGAATCAATAGCTTGTCCAAACCGCCGCCTAGACCACTTCGAACTTCAGACACCATTCCTTCCTGTTATTTTGTCTGTTGGAAGGCACTGTCAAGGAGCCAACGTAGCGCAGACGTTAACAACATTCTCATTATGTCCCCGCTTGCTGGATTGAACCGGGCATGCCGCGCGCTTAGTTTAGGTGGCCAAGTTAAGGAAGGCCTACACCCACCACTAATCATATTTCTGAGAATAGGGACTGATAGTGGTGCCTACTCTACGAACGCATATGCAGGTGAAACTGCATCTCCGTGAATCGAGCGGCTATGGAAAGAGACGAGTAAGTCGATCGATGTGTCCATGTGTATAAGAGCTACTTCAAAGCAGGCCGAATTAGCATCTTCAACATCTTCCACCGAAGAAAGTCAAACTCTTCCTGCTTCTTTTCATATAAATCATTTCTGGAATATGTGCCGAAAGTATGTACGCAAAGGCATATGTGGCCATCAGCTCGGGATGGCAACTTGGGTACCAGAAGATGTCGAAGACTGTCGCCAGGCTCGTCGGCAGCAGAGATCCAGCGGCGGTCGGCTTCGTCGTTGCAACCCACCACAATCCACATCGATTACTACTGTCCATGATACGGCCTGCAATCGACCAGAGTGTTACATCGAACATGTGCTTCTCAGAATTGGCTGGGTTTGCCATAATTGTGGAGGACAGAACGGACCCGGCTATGAGTATTGCGAGGTTATGCTGGCCGATCCCTACCATCCTCACGACCCAGACCTGTACAGCAGGTGCGGCCATGGGGTTTGTAGGAACTGCACGCCACCTCCGCGCCGTGGGCGTCGGTAACGCGGGTTCTAGCCCATTCAAACGATCGTACGTGATCAGAGAAGATCATGCGCAATCAAGTAACGGGAGGACGCGATGGACTTGAAAACGGACAACATTGGGATTGATTTGCCTCACTGCGATGCTGTGATTGTCTTGCATGAAGCCTCACTTGGACGCGCCACTTCAACGTTGAGGCAAGAGCAGAGCGGTGGTCTTCGGGGTGATGTTGGGAGCATTATTGGTTGGAAACAATGTGTGCGCTTGTGCGCCGTATCATGTCGACCATCAGCTGATCCTGGTGAGCTCTGGTG
The DNA here is from genome assembly GCA_019189775.1 of Fusarium annulatum. NCBI lineage: Eukaryota > Fungi > Ascomycota > Sordariomycetes > Hypocreales > Nectriaceae > Fusarium > Fusarium annulatum. Next base: position 79,521 of record JAHAPR010000038.1, read on the forward strand.
GTTTGTTCAACTGGCTGCGTCGTTGTCCCCATTGAGATGCGGCGTCTTTTGCTGGTGAGTTGTGAGATTCTTGGCAGAAATGTTTTTCTGACCTTATTTAAATTAAAATTAGTCTAGAGAGCCCTAAATTCCGGCCTCAGGCTGAAAGTGGATCTCCCTCTAACATATTACATTGTTTTGGTGCAGCTGGCATGCTTGAGCATTCTCAAAACAAACCACTCTTGGTGTGTGACTGATGCAGGTATCACATATCGTTTTATGTCATAGTAAATCTAAAAATTTGCAAGTTCAAATGGTCTACAGCCACCACTGACCGCTGATGAATCGACCGAGTTTATTTCTCGACACGCCGTCATCTTCTGATGGTAGGATGCGCAACGCTCATGGGCCCAGCTCCTATGCCGTTACGTGGTAGTTCTACTCTTTTCAAGCCATCTGCATACAGGTGTTCTCCAGCATAGTGGTCCATTCTCCAATCCTGCCTGTATGAAAATGATTGAGATGCTGTTGGAAGTGATCTGTGCGGTAGAATCTTTTAGAACTGTTGCATTCCCCAATCCTATGAACCTGCTGTAAGTGTTCAATCTCAATGTCACTAAGACTCGGCCCTGCCCGTATAAATTCATCTCCACAGAAGCCACAAATATCAGTGTCTTCAGGACGGTGTAGTGAAATGTAAAACGCTTGATGGTACTCAGAGATCGCTGAGCAAGACCATGAGCTGCGGCGTATATGGAGCGAATTTTCGTGACGCTTGGCTTCGTTCTTGTTTTTAAAGCGGCTTCCACAAAACGAACATTCGTGCTGGGTCTCGTTTTCATGGTTGCTAGTCGTCAATCAGTTGCCAATATAATATACAGACCTGACTTACATGAGTTCCTCGAGCGTACTGAACCTCTTGCGCCTCTTTGGGCAACATTTACACAAGAAACCTGGTGTCTTGGATTTATTGCCTTTCTGATAGCCGGTTACATATCTCGGCTCATGTTTATGGCTTAAGGACGTCGAAGTGGAGGAACTTTGATGTACAGCCCTCTGGGTGGGATTTGAGCCTGGCGGTGCACAAGGCGGCGAACAGAGATGATAACCTGAGTCAAGCTTCTTTTTGAGGTCATCCCCCTCAATTTCCACCGGGGATTGGAACTTGAAGCGGCGGTGTTGAAGACCAAAAGCTGGAGGAATGAAGCGATATACATTGCTTAATGCTATTCATCAGTTCAACGGACTCAATAATAATACAGAGCTGAACTTTACCTATTACCCGGATAAAATCTTACATCGTCATCCCCCTGACCATCAATAATGGCCCTTTCAAACGTCCTATGCTTCGGCGAAGATGGTGGAGAGGGTAGAGTACATACAAGCATGGCGAACTTGGTAGATAACATCATGCACTTAGTACTGAGCGGGACACGACCCTCGGAAAGGCCTGAGATATACCCTGGGTGATTTGATAAAGCGACAGGAGGAGGTGTCTTTCCTATTTCAGAGACACACCAGCGACACCACCAATGAGGCTTTACGCGCCAATGCCCACGCCAGTCATTCGTTACTTGTGAACTCTCCAATCAGCGCTTTATCTGTCCTGAGTCATTAATAGGTATACCTACCAATGATGCTTGCGCACGCCATCCTTGTCGGCGATCTTGTGCTTATGAACTCACCAATCAGATCTATCTGGACACCGTCTTGGTGTAAATCAAGGTCAGTTTCCTCAAGAACAGTAAAAGCCTGCCCCTTCGAGCATAAATAGCTAAGTCATAAATGGCTGAAGAGGTAGATTGCAAGCCGCTTTCAACTTGATCCTTCACCTTGACACATTCTACCACTTTCCCGTGCCTGGCTCGTCGCAGAAAATGCATCCCGGTCGAAGACTCTGCACGCCTGTCTACTTTGGCCCTGAGACAATAAGGGACTCTGCTCTAAAATGGCTCAAAGCACTACAGAATCTCAAATCAAGTCAACAATGGGTTGATGATTCCACGATATTCTTAAATGAGGATGGCTCTTTCTCACATAAAGTGATCAAAGAAGGGTCCTTTAAAGTGCATGCGCAGAAAGTTTCTCTATTTCTGACAAACCTCTTTTCCCCATCTAAAGCCTCAAAGGAAGAACAGAGACTACAGAATGCTCGACGTCGACTGCTAGTGTCACTTCTTGCGCATGCGTGGCTTTGGGGAAGGCCTAGAGTGTTAGATGATAGAGGCAATCCGGTCGCTTTTAAAGAAAGGGAAGTACTTGCCCCTCAGGATATTCTAGACTTCCTTGGTAAAGCTCGAGCTCGCAAGGCGAGTTATACCCACAAAGAGATACATGACTTTCTGTCACACATAAAAGTGGTAGCTTTACATGAGGATATGTCCAAGTGGAATATGACGGGGGTTATTGCATGCCTGAGGTGGGATCAGTCCCATAACCTACATAATGCGGGGCCATGGTGTTCTTGCCGGCTCGAGAAGAAAGGTCTCCCACCACCTTATGACGAAGTTTGCCCGCACATTAAGGAGGGGGAAAGCGCAGGGTACGAGAAAATGAAGTACTTACAGTAGTGGTAGAGGGAGTCGCGACGTCTAGACTAGTACAACATATACCTAGTCAATAAATACTCACTTCATGAACTTCCCACGAGACTGTGGCCAATATTGACCCGCGGAAGACCTGTATTCCAGATAACACCGCCATGCACGAGGTAAGAGAGGGCTAATCATAGAGATTATGCATAAAGTGTAAGAGAATGGCATATCTGATGATAGAACATATTTGACCCCGTATGACTCTATGCCCCTAGACATATATCTAATGTACGGTATGCTGTAAAAGCCTGCATCAGTGCAAGTATATGCACATATATAGCACATGAAATCGATATATGGAAGATCTGATGTGAGCTAAACCAGATATCGAAATAGCCTGGCGCAAAGCGCTCAGGGATTCGGAACTGCGCTCAGAGGTTAGAGATGGAATGGCCAAAAGGGGGGGGGGGGGGGGGGGGGGGGGGAAAACAAAAAACCATAAAGGCCCCACCCCAAACCAAAAAAAAGGACAACAAAAAAAAACCAATAAAAACAAAAAAATTTAAACAAAAAAAAAAACCCAAAAAAATGAAA
>JAHAPR010000039.1:0-78118 GCA_019189775.1 Fusarium annulatum
CCCCCCCCCCCCCCCCCCCCCCCCCCCCCCCCCCCCCCCCCCCCCCCCCCCCCCCCCCCCCCCCCCCCCCCCCCCCCAAATCCATACTGCATAAAGGCCGCAGCCCACTCCATACAGAAGGAGCTCGACAAGATACCATTTCATACCTGAATATTTAAGCATATATTCTAACCCATAGATCTGCATACCATGTAGTAAAGGGATAAAAGCAGATGCACTAAATGTTATATAGGCAGTAACTCTTATCTTACGCCATTGCAAGGTCCTAAACTTAGGTATAGAGACAAGGGCTGCTAGAATAGATCCGCAAAATATAACCTAATGACCTGGTTAGTTGGAATTAAGGGTATATTTAAATAGGCTGGGTATCAAACAATAGTCCAATGAATCTTCTGTAGAACTGGATTACAGTTAAAGATATAATAGATCCCAGGGATAAAGGTGCCAATAGTAATAATAATAATCCCTAGTAAATCCATTTGGTGCCAGAAGTGACTTCCGATAAGATGGTACATAGTGCTGAAAATCAGGCAGCTCTCAGCAGAACAGAAGAAGATACTAAACATAGTAAAATCAGTTCTTATATAGATAGTTCGGAGAATAGAGATTGCAAAGAATGGCAGAAGTATAGCGCTGACTAAATGGGTATATATATTGCAGGTCTCATTATGCAAGAAAGTAAGGCTTTTAACAGCTTGTAGATAGTCTGCTTCTAGACGATAGCCGGTGAGGATGTACTTATTATCTCGCCGCCACTTGGGAGTATGGTGTAACGCGACGGTCCGATACATATCATGCGGCACTGCTTGAGCTTGAGGATGCATAACTTTCTTGGGTCCTTGGGTAACCGTGTGGGAGGCGGATGTTATCTCTATGCCCTTTTGGAATCAGGGAGTTGAAGTAATGATATGAAAGAAGCAGTACTGAATGCACGAAGTAAGAAAAAACTGATATTCACGGCAGCGTTCAATGACAGGGCAAACCACATTCGAGATTCCCAGCTGAAGATCGGGGTCTTTTGTATACACTTATCCATCGACGGGAACCCTTCCGGCTCATGATAAACGCGCTCTTCCCACCTACCTCAAGGCGCTATTGATGTGGAAGCCGAGGCAATGACTTGTAGCCTACATATCAGATGCAGATACTTATTAGGTCACCTTGGCGTGGGTTGGGAAAATGTACACTCCCAGATCTAATGGAGTAGATAGACACACTCCGGCATCCAGATAGATCAACCAATAACCAGCCATTTTGGCCAAAAGCCCTATAGGCCGAGACTTTATATTCACTCCTCATGAACTCGCCAATGAGCGCTTAACTGAGAGCCAGACACACTCTAGCAGCCAGCCAAACAACAACGACTTATACACCAACTAGCCAAAGGGCTCAGATCCAACCAAACTCATCTAAGTGAGGAAACGGGGCAGAATCCGAATATTTTCATATAATAAAAATAACATGATATTGTTCAGCTGTCTTCGTATTACTCGGCTTGAAGTTTACTAAATTGGATCGGAAATGAACTATCTAGTTGATCCATCAAATTATCCAACTTTGCTAACCAGCATGTGTCTGTAGGTCCTGCGGCGCTAACTGCTTGTCGGAGACTGAGAATGGCTTGTAATAGGTCTTGTGTACTGCCAGTGTGTTGAAATCGGAGATCAAATGCAAGACCTAGATTGTAGATCCGGGCTGGGTAGCCTGGATCTCGTTCTGATGTCGCAAGCACAGCTTCCTGGGCAAAATGTATCGCTTCATCAATGTCCTGCGGGCTGCTTGTCTTCTCATACAGAACGCAGAGCAAGTAGGCCAAGTTGTTTGCCCAAACAGCAAAGTCAGGTTGTTCTCGTGAAGATGCCACGATAGCTTGACGGAATAGTCCAATTGCGTGCTCCAAGTCCCATATCGACCCAGTGAACTCGAATCGATGGTTATATATTATTCCTAGATTGCTTACCCAGCTCGGATAGTCGCCATGATCATCAGGTGTTGCCGCGACTGCTTGCCGGGCCACAGTTGTCGCTTCCTCCAAGTCGTTGATTGTGCCGTTTCGTTCATACCGATAAATCAGCACGGTTCCAAGGTTTGCCGCTTGTTCTGCCCACTCGGGGCCGTCTTTTGCAGTAATATCAACGAGCCTCCGAGCACATGCAATTGCCAATTCGAGATGTTGACTGTGGCCGGCTTCATGGTATTCGTCAACGGCTGTGGTGACGAGGCATGAGAGAAAGTTGAACTCATCATCTTCGCTGATCTCTAATTTCCGCAACAGATATGGCAGACTCATCGCTTCAGGCTACTATTAAAGCAGGTATATAAGAAGTATTAAAGTCGACAAGAATAAGTCGAACTGCCTTACATGAGACATGTTTTTTTATTTGGTTTTGGGAATCAAGGACTACTTAAATATTGAGAGAGGACTCTAGCGAATCAGAGACGCATTTCCTGGATAAACTCATAGGGTGTCGATGTATCTGGTCCAGCCAATCAACAGCACTACCTCTTCTGGCCATTGAACATCACTGATCGTCGCTAACTCTGATTTCGATGCCTCCAAACCGCGCTAAAACACGCAGGCCAATAACACATGACGGATTCCACGTGTGCTTGGTGTCACAATCTGTCGTGGTGTCAGTAGCCGTATCAGAGTCAGACTCGGTATCGGAGCCAGACTCAGAATCAGACTTGGACTCGGTGTCATGTATCATAATTTTAGGATATGAGCCTGATAGATCCTTTTTCAATCTAGTAGGCAGGACTTGCATGGATGTAGGATCTCTCCCTGCTGCGGTGGTTACAAGATTTCTGCCATCAATCTCTCCTGCCTTGGCGTGTGCGAGGTCATATGATCTCCCAGCTTGTCTGAGCTTGGCAGGGTTCATATATGCTGCAAGACATACCATTTTCTCGACGGGCATGTACAATTCGTCTCGTTCTGCCACAATCTTGGGTATGATTTCATATGTCCCAGCCTCAAGCGTGAGCTCGCAATTTACAGACCGTGTATCCAAGTGATGGACGGGCTGCACTTGGCAGATGGGCGTTCTATTTCCCAGTGATCTCAAGGTAAAGTGAATCGTGAATTCATATTCGCCTTTGAGATCTTGGAAGTACCGGTCATCTAGCTAGTATCTCACTGTAAGTTGGCCGGTAACAGCATTTCGATTGAACATACCTGAGAAAGAACCAGAACTACCATGCCATCTTGTGGGAGTTTAAGGATGAACCTCCTTTTTAAATAATCTCCTAGCCAGGGGACGCTCACATTCATCCACTGCTGTGTTATCATCCACTGCCGATCGAAGAGGCGAGTCTTATAGATCCAATGGAAGTTGTCTAACATATCTTGAAATGACATCCAAAACGTGCCATCATCTCCGAATTTGTGCTGCAATTTCTCCATCATGAAAGGGGTCCAGCTTTCAGAGCCATCAGACCATGCACCAACCCAATCTCCATAACCACTTGGGCACCTCTGACCCCATGGATTACTACCGAGTCAATACAGCATAGTAAAGGGTCTCAAATATAAACATACCGGATCTTCACCAGGGAAACTGTGTCTCCGAGCTCGTCTTCCACCTGAATAGCCTCGAGCACAGTGTAGTCATGCCTCAAAACAAGGCCATTTCTATAGCTATCACCTTGGCTGCCGGTAGAAAGACTGAAGAGAAGGTTTCCCTCCCCTATTGCAAGGAGTTCGCACCAAAGCCGTTCTTTGCAGAGAAGCATATCACCTCTGATTACAGTGGTGACTCCACCAGTGAGGTCTTCAACTGCCGTGCCCGCCCAGCCGCTGTCAAGTGCCGCGTAATCACCATGAACTTTAGCGAACTAGGGAGTAGAGTTATATTAGATCAATAGGCCTATTTTGAGGGCTACTTACCGCTTTCTCTAGTAGTGGTAACCATGTCTCGTCAGTACCTCCACATTTTGCGAAGAAAAGAGCATCAGAGCCTGTCTGTTTGTGCTTCCTGTAGGCCTGAGACATCCTCCCTGTAGTATCGTATGTGTCACTATTGAAATCCTTCTCACAAAGGTATAGATTATCATCCACGACAGTAGAGATCCATTCACCATCTCGATGGAAAACAAATCCATAAACACCGCAATCCTCATCACGGGCCACACAGATCTTTTCTAATAGGTCTTTTCGGCGACTTACAGCAGCCAGACCAGCGAGCCACCAACAATTCTTGCTATTTCCTTGTCTTATGTCCGAGATGAAACCGTTTGATACAAATTGTGGATTCTCGAAGATCCACGGTATCCTATGAACAGAGCCGGGGCGGTCACATAAGTCCACGTCGTCTCTTAAAATGCCAAAAAGACAGTTATCATCGTTCGAAGAGAAGTCTCGATCAATGTCGAATTCGGGGTCGCTGAATTTATTGTTGGTGCGCTCGCACTCCCTGACGATAGCCTGCACATCATCTCGACATTGTTGAGCTGCAGCATCATATGTTGCACTGGGCAATCGAGAGGGGATGGCAGCGTCGGCAAGCAAGGACTCATGGAGCCCAGGGGGGAAGATGGAAAACACGTTTCCTGATTGTCTGCCGCAGTAATTGTACCAGAACTTGAATAATACATCTTGAGCGCTAATAGACATCGTACTTAGTCGATTGGGATTGAGTGCCAACAGAGTGTATACGCGGGTATAAAAGAAGCAAAGACAAGGCCTGGGCCACTCCTGGTTTAGGCATTTAATATACCCCATGTCTCAATACTGGAATAAGAAAATCGCATTGATTGTTGCATGCAGTTCGAGGGAGATATATGATTCTGAAATCTGCATTTTGATAACAGCATTTACCAGAGGCACTTCGACCCTTGAATCACGTGGCCCTTTGCCGGCTTGGCTACCAACTAGTTTCTGGCAACGAACATGCTCATTTCTAGGTAGCTACAACTATGACTAGGTAAGTACTTCGCATACCAAGGTACACTCTGCTGGAAATCCGTTATCAATGACGGACCATAATAACCAATCTCGTCATATGGCTCCCCCCTATAGACTTCACTAATGACGAGAGACAGCAGCAGCCTCTTAGCCACAAACTCCCCGTCCAGGCAATTCGAAGGGAAGCCTGACTGTTTCGTGGAGTCAGATTCGTTGAGCGCACTAAAAGACTCCTCAACCAAGGAGACTCGACGGGCCACAAGCAAGGAGTACCTATGCCCCACGATGTTGCGATTGTGCTTGACTCGCTGGCTTCGGCAACGATTTCGCATCCTATCTAGGAAGATATTTCCTGGGAAATGATATTCAAAGCCGCATGATAACTGTCTGACCACTCAAGGCCGCAGAAGCGCCAGAACGAGGCCGCCTCGTTGTCCCGTTACAAAGTGAAAGACGTCGACTGTAAGAGCCTGTGCCCTGCTCAGCCCGCGGAGCATCAAAGCGGCCAGTCCTCCGTTAACGGCAGAAACCAATAGCAGTAGAGCAACTCTAATACATGGGGATGTTTCCAACTTGATTCTGGACGACAACGACACCGACCCAAACTCGATTGGGGCAACCAAACCAGCAGAACATCACTTGGGATGAGATAACTCCGATATCGCATCATGGCGAGTCTTCTTCTGTATTTGGGCGTTACTTGAGATGGGGCAGCTTCAACCATACGAGTGCGCCCATGGCCACGGGCTTGAAGCTATCTAGAGGGACTGAGAGGCATTGAAATAGGGGCTGGCCAGTGACGACCGACGAGCTTATCGCGCCTTCTTGGTGGCTTCGGTAAGGGTATTGTGTGCTTGCTATGCGCCCATTTCCCAGGAAATGATGTTCCGCGCTGTAGCATTGCGCAGCAATCGAGTTGCAGGACTGCTGAGTCGAGCCCGGCCCCGTGATCAAGCCAAGGGGACCACTATAAATGCCTGTTTCTCCCCAAGCTGCGAGGAAGAGCTTTCCCGACCTTTCATCATCTTCGCGACCGAAACTCTCGATGAATCTTTCGCCGGTATCCCCCGGGCACCCTCAGCCTATTGAGACTCTTGGCTATGGGTGTGCAGGCACTGTGGCTTGTCGCTTGAGGACTCCTATCGCCATCACCACGATCTGTCAGGACATACTGCGAGTTACCGAGGTCCTCGAACTTGAAGATTACATCAGGGTGGCGTTGAATCAGCTCACGATACTGGAACGGTCCAGCATCAGATCATTTGCCCATAAAGTTTCCCGTGTCTGCGACAAGTATGGCGAAGCTTCCCATTCAACTGCGAGCCCTAGCCTTGTGGCAGAAAGCGCGAACAGTAGAAGGCCTGAGGTGAATGAGGACGTTCCCAACTTGAGCCTAAGTGACGAGAGGCAGCAAATTGACACCCAGGCTACCAACAGCGGCGCTGGGCCAATCTCAATTTGGGCAGCCGAGCACGCCGGAGGAAGCACTGCTGAGCAGGAATCAGATCCATCTAACAGGGAAGGGCATGCGACGAGGGCAACTGTTGTCGGGGAACCCACCAGTATAGTGAGACCAGTTCGGGACCCGGTCTGTGACGCTCTACTGGATCAATCGGTTGCCGATTTCGTGTACGAAATCTATTGCCAAGTTCAACGACTGAGTCTTCCTGGGAAAGCCCCAGAACAAGATAAAGCCCTTATGGATGCCTTTCGGGGCTTACGCCAACCCGAAGAAGAGAGCGCATGGTCCGATGGCTCCCAACTAACGGATGAGATGGAAGCAGCGGATAACGACAGGTACGTGGGGAGCCTCCGTACTGCGGCTCTCTCGGTTAATTTTGCTCGATGGCATCAATCTCAAGTGAGATGGCTTGAGAGCGCAGCAAACATGGCGACGCAGTCAGCTACCAATTCGGCATTTGAAAGGGGTATTGGCCCTAAGCCTCAGCAGCCTGGGGCCAGTCAGGAAGAGTGGAAACGACGCCGCCAAAGATCTTCGACATTCTGCACACGAGGCAGGAAGTGGCTTCGCTTGCTGGACATATTTGACAATGGTATCTTGTTCAAGGTGTACGTTACTTTCTTTGACGAGCTGAGGCTCAGTTCCTAATCTACGCTAGGGGCCTCGGAAAGTCTCGAGATGCAGAGCTGGATGCTCTGATTGAGAATCTCACCCCTCAGATACAGAAGATGGATGTACTGGGGCTCCTCTCAGAACAGATCACATTGATATCAAACACAGGCAGGACGGACCCTGAGCAGTTCCGGAAGCAGTTGATAGAAAAGGGGTATCCTGACCCCTGCGCTACGTCCTCTACGACAGGCAACGACAATGTTGATGCTTTCCTCGCTGAAGTGTGTGGTTCAAGCACGTCTGGCAGACTTCTTATTCCGTGGGCCAAATTCCAATTTGACATGGTCTCCTTGCAGAGGCTTGTTTTAGCAACGTGGCTGAACGGCGATATTATACTCGCCTGTTTGCACCTCTCCACCAAGCTGCCCTTTGTTCGCGTGGGGTTCTCAGTCCCCATACACCGACAGACTGCGACTCGAGCTGGTGGCTTGGTACCGGATCCCTTTCAAAGAGCTTCAAACCTCGTCTCGGAAAAGCGTCATTCGCTAGAAACTGATGCTCTCGTGTGGCTATTCCCACTCTTTCAGCGTGGGAATCATTTCAGTCTCCTGGAAATCAACGAGCGGGACCAAAAGATATACCATTACGACTCTATGACCCACAGGGAGAATTCCGATATCAAAGTAAGCATGAATCAATGCCTTCAAGGACAACAGCTAACCTAGGCGCACCTAGACAGCCTGCAATCGAGAATTCGCTGGTTTTGAATACATAGAAAAGGTACGGGCCCCGCCATATTGCCAATGCACGGCTAATTCGCAACGAACAGGAAACCATGCAGCAGAACGATTTCCATAGTTGCGGGCCTTTGGTAATCAAGAATGCTCGCGATCGAATGATGGGCCGCCCGGTGGCATCTGGAGCTTCGCATACCTACGACGCGACTGAACTGAGGATGGCAGCGCTGCGCATTCTACGGTCGGCATGGAGTGATGGTGCATTGACTGTGGCGCCGATGAAGGATGAGGATAGAAAACGTAAGATGAACAGAGGGGCCACCAGTAAGGTTCATAACAGAAGACGAGGACCAAGCAATTTGGGGGACGAGTAGTTATTGAAGTCGATAAATAGTAGGGCGCTTTGTCGTTCAGCCCAAACAAGGCCGAGGAGAGTTGTAGATTATCTCGTTGTTCTCACTCAAGAAGGGTAGTCCGAATTTAAAAATCAATTCTATTCTTGCTCGTATTCGGTGGAACTGTCAACAACATCTTGATCGTAAGAATAGCGATATTTACTTTCTGCCATCCCGAGAGGCTCCTCCGCTGCTGATCGTGGCTCGGGATGCCCAGAGATTCAAACGCGACAAAGGGAGGTTACCTTCTTGGTAGCGTCCTCCAGCCTGGTTTACCGTCCAGGGTATCCTAAAGCAACATGTCGCGTGCTGACAGTCGGGCTTTACACAGTGGCGCGGACGTTTAGATGCCCGTCGAATCACAATGTTGGTTGTGCAAGTAGCGCTCCAGGTGGAAGCCAGCTTCGGTTACCCTACGCGTGCTTAAGCGCCCATCATGAAAACACAGGCCTTAAACAAGAAAACAGAAAATGGATAGAGCAGAAAGTATTAAAAGCTGGCCTCAGTCGCGATGAATGAAGCACATGAGAGTCCTACCAACGAGATGTCGAAACCCAGCAATATTGAACGAAGCCAATGGAGAACAAAGTGCCGACAGCGGCTTGCTAAGCATATCAGTGCGTAATTCCGTCTGGCAAGAAGACATAAGAAAAACTGAACCTGTCAGATGATAGCTTGAACCTCGAGATAGACCCAGCCAACGTCCGCCTAAAACCGAGCGAGGAAGATCTCTATCGATGGCAGCCAAGCTCGGGTAAGGAACACTTGTTTGAGAAACATCTCAGCAAGCTCTCTGTGGGACCGCTGATGGAGCTCTGCAAAGGGATAGGAACTTCTTTCAAGGCAGTCCATCCATCGACCGAGGTCGCGAAACAGCCATGGAACGAAATGGAAGATCTCAAAGACGAAGTGGTCAGACTCAGAGAGGGAAGATCTGAGGCAATCCGGCAGGCTAAAAGCCACATTGGCAAGTACAAGCGGGAGAACTGCGAGCTGAAGCGGAGGAATCACAAGCAGCAACGCCTCCTCAGCCGATATAGAGATGTAATGATGGGCTTGCTTAGAGATACTGAGTATGTTGAAACGCCTACACAGCCTCACTATTATAACCAGTATTGAATCAAAGATGCGTTTACCCCTACTACAATACCCATACTGTCTTAGTCGCTCTTACTCGTATAATACGTAGTACTACAATTTTGGCGAGTTATGGAGGGAAGAGACATAGTGGCCCGTCATCTGTTTCGAAAATGCGAGCACTGGGCCTTGTGGTGTTGTTTGCTCCCACAGCTGCTGAGTTGAACCAATCCATCCGCACCGTTTTTCTTTCGCACGGCTATCTTTCGTCCTCCCACTCCTCGCATCCTGTTCCTTTCCTTCCTTCCTTTCTCTTCTCTCACTCCTATCAGCTCTCACGCGGCTTCCTGTTCGCAGTACGATACCAGTATTGGCGTTGATCCTCATCACGATTGCTATTTGGACGACAAAATGGTAACTATCATGCGAGCTGCCCTCTTTCTCAGAATCTTTGTCCTCTGTCATATTCTCGAGGTAGGTGGGATCTCGGACCTAAGTCTGAGACGGGGGGAAGGGACTGTGAATGTGACGATGGCAGCGGTAGAGCTGGCATTGTGCTGTTGAGTTCCCGTGCTCCTTCAAGGTATGTACAACGTTGTTGGGGGAAATGGGTTGCAAATTACGTTTCCTGATTTCTCATTTAGTGAAAGTAGCCACACCTCATTTGTGGTATTATGAAGTCAGCTTCCATTATTTCGTTCTGCATCGATACCGCTGCCAATCAGACAGGCCAGACACATGTCTCTCCAACATGCTATAAAAGACAGGAAGCCCATCAACGTCTGCGGTTGGCAAACAACACAGTCTCTTCATTGAATATTCTTTTATTTGATCGCCAACTTCAACAATGACACCTACAATTACTCTTACCATACTAGCAGACGGCATCGCTCGATGCATCCTGGCCATTGTTGAAATAGCTGTACTTCTGGCCGTGTTTCCGGGCATACCTGGCGCTTCGACTTACTTTACCTGGTTCGTGCAGAGACACCTCCTGCCTGCCATGGACGGAGACGTTGACATATATAACGCACGGGAGGCTGTCATTTACTTTTTTATTATGACTATATATTCAACTGTGGTCATCTGCGGAGCGCTGCCTTACTATAGCATACGGGAGGAGCTGCCCATACAAGCTCGCAGTTGCCTTTCTGGCGCTTTTTTTATATTCTCGACAGCCCTGGCCGTCTTTTCTTTACGACTCCTCTTTCCCTTGAAACTCTATTGGCTTCGATTCGCACATGAGGATCTATCGTATCTTGCAAAGCATTGTCAGTTAATGACAGTCTTCATCAGCACTATTCTGGGTGTGGATGCAGGGCTCGTCATCACTTTCATTTCGTATACGATAATCTTCGGCTATCCCATCACCGTCTCGTCAACGCTACAGCAGATGAAGAGGGATACTAGAGAAGTACTGAGACGGGTTGGGTTTGGAGCGGCGATCGGAGAGAATGACGAGGAGAAACTGTAGCATAACGGACTCAATCAAATTTCTCCATAGCGTAACGAACTGAATCACTACTCTTACTGAGAAAAACATAATGCCACGTTCTCGTGAATGCTACAATACACTTTTCTATCTAAGACCGTCGAGACCAGCGGAGCCCCGTCCAGTTCTGCTAGTGCTAACGCAGCGCATACCGTACGAGGACATCGAAGACAAGCTGGATCGGCTCTTTCTCGGTTAGCACCTATGCTATCACGTAGTAAGAGAAGACGTTCCGTGATGGACATCAAACAATTTGCTGTCATGTAGGGGTCAGAGGCATTGAACAGATGTTCACATGCGCTATACGACTGGCGGCTGGAGAGAAAAATCGTGCGTGCCGGGGCAGGAGTTCGTCTAGGGAACAGCCACGGCAGGAGTAAACAGAGTAGCGTATGGCCAGTAGGGAATGCAGCGATGGGTGTGGAGCAGGGCGTATACCTCGACCACCAACACAGCGGTACCCCTGTCTATTGCGCAAGGCAGGTTGAATAGCGAATGAGACTTATTGAGGTCGTTGTACCCTCGGCAGTTCACTAGCGAATGAGGTTGAACATCGAACCGCGCGCGAACATCGAGTTGAACGACGAATAGAAGCCATGAACATGTTTACACCCACCGTGAAGCTCAGATTGAACAGTCAGGAGGACACGTAATAATGATTGGACTCTGCACAAAGTGTGTGGACGAATGGTGTCGAACACTAAGCGCGACATATCGACACATCTACGCCCACCGTAAGGTCCAGATGACAGAACTTATCGAGCCATTTGCTACTGCAAATTCTGACTTGAAAGCAAAAGTGCAAGTCCTCTTATCGAGGCTGGCCTCGTAGTCCTTGGTCTGTCGATTTCGAGCATTGTTGTCTAGGCTGTGATAAACCTGTTTCCACATTGCAGATCACGAACTCGTTGAGGCAACGTCGTTCCTTGGACACAACTTGATGCTTGTGATTGTACGCAAAATAAAGTAAGCCTTCAGCCTACGACATGTGTTTCTACGAGCAGTCTCTTTGGGCTTGCGGATACTGGCGATGGGGACGTTTCCGAGAACAGTGTCACAAAGAGTACCGCATAGGGGAGACGTGCGGCATGAAGCTCATCTTTCTGACGATTCGAGTTCCGACACCTTGTGATATCTGCAAGGCTATCGGCGTCAAGCAGAGACGCATAGACAAGCTCCTTGAGCAGGTGCCAAGGCTTCAGAGATTCCATTTAATGGCCACCAAGGAGAGACACGATGAAATTATCGCTGAAGATATGGCCAAGATTAGAAGCCTCTGTGAAGAGCATGATGTTCGCGCCAGCTGCGGAACTCTACGTTACACGCAATATAGTGAGGGGATTTTTCGCCATTTCATCTTTGAGGAATAGCAACAAACTAGTCAAATCGTCTGTGATTCATCGAGATATGGTACTTTGCAATTTTTTTTTTGGTACGAGAGAATTGTATGGAATTGAGTCTCGTTATTTCTACCTATGCACGGCCTTAATGTGAGAGTTGCCTGAGACCTAAGTCGACCACGCCGCACACTTGTAATATACGGCAATGTTCTGGGCAGTACAAACGACAATGTGCGAATTGCTAGTAGTTTGAAGAACTCATAAGTAACTTGCCACAAGTAACCTAGCTACTACCACTACGTTCTCTCGCTCGTGTCTCTCATTAGATTGATTGTGACAAAATTTTCTAATGATCGAAATGAAAGGAGAAAAGTGGTCACTAGCGAGGATCGCATTGAAATTCGACCACTTCTTTTACCCAGAGAACAGCCACTAAGCTCGCAAGGCTTAGGTAGCAGAGGTCTCAAGGACGGTCTGACATACGTTGGCTGCTGTAATGTTCTCTTACAATAATATGATGATCTTGCTATATGAGCTGTGAAGGTGCCTCTTCAATCGATGAAGCTATGGTGATTGGAGAATCCGGATATACAGCGTGTTCTGCGACGCATGTGTCAGTCAGCGTGCCGCCAGTGATGCTACAGATTCCTATGTCGTACCTGATACTGTTTCCCATCGCACACCATGATCATTCGAGCTTGCTATAGTCGCTGTTTCTCTGGTCTCGGACGCATGTCCTTCTAATCGAGGAATGGTAGACTTGAAACTCACTTCGGTGTTCTTGGTATGATAGCAATCAGGCCTGCCTACGAAATCCGCACGGGCAATAGCGTTGTTCTTCCTGGCTAAGCTTTCGGTACAGCCCACCGCCCGGGTCCCCAACAGCTCGACAACTTTGTCATAGCTCATGTTCATACCATGCTTTTTGCCACGCATGTGCGCCATACCACCTGTGAGCGGATTATCTTTGAAGTTGAAATTATGCTCATCGCATCGCACCATGAACCAATCTCCTCGGCTAGGCGGCCATTGATCATGATGTGCTTGATGGAGGCATGTCCATCTTGATAGATTTCGTTGAAGTGGACCGCTCTTTCAAAGCTGGATTCGCGAGATGCTGTGACTTGCTGAGGGCGCTGGCACCGTCTTCTCTCTCTTGTGGACGCTTCCTATTGTTGTCAGTGAGACGCAAAGCTATGCCAATCGAACGTTTCCTTGAAAGCTCACCTCTAAATAAAACCTGTCGTTTGTCGGCTGTGACTCACTCGAGCGATTACCATAAGAGCCACCCGGAGTAGGACAATGCGGAACTTCGCGCTTGTGCTTTGGCTTTGCTTCGGTGAGGCCGAGCATCTCCAGTTCGCCAGAGAGGGTTTGTACTTCCTGCTGGAATCGAGGTCGTTGGGATACATCAGTATCGTGGAAAAGATGCTGCCACGCAGCACTGAGCTTAACGCTGGCATTTTTCCACTAGGACCAGGTGCTCTTGTTCCGGCAATTGTATACTTGCCAATTTCGTTGCGCACAAACCTACATCTTGCTCGATCTGGTTGAATGCAACGATGGGTTCGAACATCGGCGTTTCACATAGAAAGACCATGTTCAGTTTTGGAGAAGATTAAAATTCTAAAGGTGTCAGAGAAACGCCAAAATGCTCGACTGAAATCCTGTGGCAGGTTGTAGAAGTCCCTCTCAGACAGTGATGTTGGTCTCGGTCAAGCATTACCGTGACGTTCCATCTAGGTTGAGAATCATGAAAAGTTTAATTTGATGTCGAAAACAGAGCGGCGTTCAATTGATTGGCCAATGTGTTCTATCAGCTGATGAGCTTCGTTGCTCTTATTCGCTGGTAAACCCCATTGGCTGATGAATATTACCTTTGCGCGGGTGCATTCTTGAGTCTCATTCGCTATTCAACTTGACCTTTGAAGTGGGTGTAGAGGCGATGATGTGCGCGGTTAGCTTTTCAACCTCATTCGCTAGCGAACTCTACGACGTTATGTGCGTGTCAACAAGTCCTATTCGCTGCTCAATTTGAATTATACGGCAGGTGTAAGTGCGTTAACGGTCGCGCTTCCTGTTCGCTTCTATTTGTCGGTAGTCGTCGTACGAGTCTTTGAGGGGATAATACATCCAGCTGACTTTTGATCTGAGCTTCACGGTGGGTGTGAGTATGTTTAAGGCTTCTATTCGTTATTGAACCTGAGCTTTGTCATGGCGTAGACTATGGCAGCACATCCTATCCCTTGTTCAATCACGTTCGCTAGCGGACAGTACGGAGGTGTGAATAAAAACATACATATGTCAGTTAGCGATGGATGGGGGGTAGTTCTACGAACATCTAGTTTTGATGGTGAAAAAAAAAACGTTTGTGATTGTCGAGATCTGAGCTTGGAAAGCGGGTGACGGCAAGACGTTTCTGGAATCATGGACAGGTCTCAATCTGGTTACAGAAAGCCATTTACGCACGTTCGCTTTCTGCTTCAATAACTCTGGGTGTTTCCTTCACGCCGCCTTAGGTTCACGCGCAGTGTTCATTCACTCCGAGGTGTGAGCCAGCCGTTGGCCGCATGGGGACCGATTAGTCGGTCACATCTCGATAATAGTGTATGTCGATTGCTATTGGTAAGGTAAACTGTTTGGTTCATCATGGTGTGTGGAACTCTCTAATTCCATGGCGTCTTTCGGTTGATGAGGTGTGTTGGCGGTAGCTGTGATTTTGGGGGTCAGAGCCATCCCCCGTTCCTATCCCTCCTCCTGGCCTCATTCCCTCCGCGTCTATCATCTTCTCTAGATGAAGACCTGTACGAGCAGTAAGGACAAGTTATACTGTACCCTTGGTACAGTAAGGTGCGGGTTCACCGTCAGCACGTTTTTACCATGCTTTATGAAAAGTACCCCAATATGGACTAGTGCAACACACGACAGATGCAGTAACCAGTCAGAATGTGCCCCGCCATTTTTCCGCCATAATTGTCTCTTGCTATGTCGGCGGTCCGGAATCGGGTGCCAACAGTCAGATCAGCCAATGATAGTTTCAATCTTCCTATAAATCCTTCCATTAGTAAGTATTACTCTATCCGAGCTCATAGATGATGTCCACATTCGCTTTAATTCCTTGATGCTGATCAGAATGCTGTTAGTGAATGACAGCACAGTGACTACACTAGCGTCATTTGTCAGTGAGATTAGCGCCGCAGCTAGTCTTTTTTGGGTCAATTCAGCAAAGTCACGATGATCGGGTACTGACGGTGAACCCGCACCTTACTGTACGTTAATATTCTAGGTCAGACTGAAAGCCAGGTCATTTGATGTCTCGGAGTGGTAAAGCTGTTTTGAACCTTAATGACAATAGTTTCCTCCTTTTCACTTGTCTGCTAGGTAATAGGTTGTTTCGTCAAGGACAATTCGACCCTTGGCTCACTCTCGTACATGGCTACAACCCGTCAGAGGCAAAGGTTCGTCCTTCTAACTTCAGGCAGACCAAAAACTACCAGAGTCTTAGCCGGATTGACCTCTGAGGAAACAGTGGTACAACAAACAGTACAGTATCCAGTACACGATGAGTTTGGGCAGTGTTCCAGACAGCATCACGCACTTCTAGAGCACGGTCATACTGCTCTTGTCTGAACCAGAATCAGGAATCGTTGTGTGGAGATAAATATATCTGCATAAAGTATTCAGATATCAAAGCGAGTGCGGGTTTTGGAAATCGCAGTGTCAATTTGAAGACGATCTCGGAACAGCTTCAAGAATTGGATTGAGTTTGCATCATTCTGGCTATGTAGCGAAACGCCTATCTCTCTAGTAGTCTTGCTTTTTGTCCAGCTGGAACCTTACCCGTCTAGAACTCTTCGACCACGAATCCTCATAACGAGGTCGCTTCCTGCTCCATGGCCCTTCCGCCCCCCCGCTGAATGATGGTGATGAGATGCGAGACCAACCTTCCCCATGCATGATCATTTGTGTCTTGTGTTTCTGCTTGGACAGCGATGGCCAATCAATGACTGGCATTATCCTCGGCTCCATATTCCTGTAGGTCGCCATTGTACAAATATTACGATCACTAGGTATGGTAGTTTTACATGTCAACACAGGATTTGCGTCGATGAGAGGCCGGATTGTGGGGAGAGACTCAGTAATTTTTGACGGGTTTTCATGAAGAGGGGGTAGATCGTAGCAAGTTGGGGAGTGGTCTGACGTTGGAACGCGAATCGACTCCGTTGAAAAGATTGAGGTGGGCGATGTCACAGTTCGAGTGGTCGTTTGGACGACAGGTTCCTGAACGAATTCGGCGCTTCGAAGGGAACTATTAGGGCGACCAAGCCTGTCAGATGGCGACTCGTCTGCCGTAGACATCGATGTAGGTGCAGCACTCCCACTGCCTTCGTCTTGATCGCAAGATGGCAAGTTCGTATCTCTCGATGAATCTATCACGTTTAACGGTCCTGGCATTATTTCAGGCTCATCTTGTCTGGTCTCACTTTCCATGGTATCGATTTCCGTGATCTTAGCAAACAGAGATGTTGCCATCGTTGGCTGGTCGATACTTGTGGTGGGCAGCCCCTTCATGTTGGGCATACTTCTATCGTGGCCGTTCTCTTCAGATCCATGATCTGTGTGTTGATCACTAGCAAGTCGGTTATCATTTTGAGACGCCTGACGTTCCCGAACAAAGGTGAGCACTGAGTCGTAATGGGATATCAGGGAGGCTTGAGAACCATCAGGATCGAAGTTCTGAAGGTCTTTGGCCGCCACCCAGCCAACGGCATCTCTGTCAAGTGCTGGCACTCCTTCAAAGAACATGACAGGGAATTGCCGGTCAGCCATGAGAGGACCACCATTCTCATATCCTTGCTTCCATCCTACTTGCCCCGTATGCTTATCGCAATCGTAACAGGCTGGCATGAACTCAGAGAGTCCAAACATCTCGACGTTTTCCAAGGGAAGAACAAGCACTGCAAACCAGTTCTTAGACATACGCCAATATGCCAGATATATCTCGTTAGAAACAGGTGCCACGACAGCATTGGAAGTGTTCTTTCGACGAGGACTTGTTCGAGTTCCTGGCATGTTTCCTTTTCGTCCGCTCGAAGTCCGTCGCCGGCTGGCTCGTTGAACCGTCTGGCAGTTGGATTGATCGGGGATCTAGAAAGATCAGATGATGCCACAAGTCAAGCACGGTAGTGAGAGACTCACCTCCTTTACGTATATGACTGAGTCTTCGTTCTGCAGGTCGGTGCAAGTGGGAGATGCACACGTTTCAGGCGCAGGCCGCACAGCACCTGACTTTCTCTGCTCCTGCGGCACTTCCACTCTGAAAACTGCTGTCTCAGGTCGCTCCACAGCAAACCTAAGTTCCTCACAGATCTGACAGACAAGAGACTGGCATAGCTCTTGAAAATGTGCTTGTAACGGGTACTCGCACGGATTCTTTGGCTCGATAAGGGACTGCTCATAGATGATTCTTAGTTCCTTCAGTTTGCCCTCACACTTTGGAATGGCGTTTTGCAACCTATCTAGGTGCAGAAGTTCGCTGGTCGACGACATCGTAACGAAGAGGATAGGGTACTCAGCTCTGTTCCGATTATAGATAAGGGCATTGGAGAGTTCGATTTGTCTGCGCACTTGCTTTAATACAACCTCCAAGACTATGTATGTGTCAAGATGATCGCACGTTGATGTGTGGTTTGCACATAGCCGCCAGCACGACTACGCCCTTGTATGCGCTCAACCAACTGTTTGAGGTGCATTGCCGCTTCCTCGCGCAGAGCAAGAACCACCTCGTGCTCATGGAAAGTCCATGATTAGTAACTTACTGCTGCCCAGTTCCATCTAGAGGAGAGTACAGTAGTTTGCTCACTACCTAAGACGCGACATTGTCCCCTGGGGCCTTCAAGTCATTGGGCGGTGGTGTTCCATAGAAGTCGACAAGTCAGAAGAACCGTAGTGCGGTAGCTGCAGGACTCATTTTCCCATCTACACCGACCGTGAAGTTCGAGTTGGATAACGAATAGAACCCATTCACACATTTACGCCGACCGTGAGGCTCAAATTGGACAATACAAGCCGCATCATCCCATGTGAACCCCGTATAACACCTATAGACGAATAAGATTTAACAGCAAGCGCGACTTGTTAGCGCATCTACACCTACCGTGTAACTTGAGTTAAGCAGCGAATTGGAACGCATCAATTCAATTATTCCCCCATAGAATCCGTCTATACCTATAGTGGAGTTGATCAGCGGACGACGATTGTCCGGCGGGTTTAGCCATGTCATCTGGATTACTCAGCTTAACCTACGCCAGCCCGATCGGTTTCATCGTATGTCGACAAACTCTGTCTTGTAAACATTTTTCTTTGGCACGAATTGTTAGTGCTTAATGTTAGCGAGTGGCTTCGAAAAGTCATCTCATCACGCAAAGTTGTGGGGACGCTATCGACTGCCAAGCGACAGCTTCTAGAAAGTATTCTAGTAAGTTCACGTTCTTTCAAGTCTATAGGATCTCATGGCGAATAATCGGAAAAGTATCTTGGGAAGAAAATGCTTGTATCAATTGCGATGCCGCGACTTGGACGAGAACAACACGTACATATACATACATACATGCTACAACGCTAGTCACTTGTCTCTCTTATAGGATTATTCTTCGCCTTTGATTGCTGAGGAGAGCTTCATCTCCTAAGCTAGCTACATTATGCGCGAAATTCAACTACTGGTTTTTCAATAAAGAGTGATCTTGCGATTTGGTACGTAAATCTTCGTGAAGTTTCGAAGCACAAGCGTAACCTTCATCAGGTTCAGCGCCAACTCATTCATTATGGTGGTAGCTCTCGCTATGGCTGTCGATCTTATGAACTCGGCGCCCATGCCGTAGGAGAGAACTCCTAGAAGCGAAGCGTCCTTGACATACGGTACATTGATACGGCTTCAAGTGACACTCCACAAACCTTCTGTTCGAAGTAATCTGTTAGCCGTTATCCCAAAGAGAGCGCAGGCTGTATCATCAACTTTACCGAAAGGCACGTCTCTGTTTGTTTGGCTTATGCTTGCAGCCTATTTGCCCTTCCCACGGACAGTGGAAGAGACCATCCGCGCCGCACGCAACGCTACTGTAACGAGGAATGGTCCCCATCGGCACCGGCTCTGTCGCTGCGGGAGTCGCAGGGAGCCTAAAGGTCCTGTCAGCGATTTGTCGTAGATGGCTCTGGTAACAGTACATGGAATGCGAAGACACGGCGCTCCATTCATGTTTGGCATTCGACTCTGTCTCGAGTTGGAGGTTACACGGGAAGTTGTCTACATCCGATAGTGATGCTGGTGAAGTTTCCCCGGTCGCATTGTCCGAAAACTGAGATGAACAATACGTGGGACCTCCCCTTCCTGACAACAACGATGGCCAAGGCAATTCCTGTCTCATGTCGAGGCAGAGTAGAGGCGGAGCCACGCAGATCGATCCCGTGTATGAGGGCCACATGTTGGCCGCAGCAGCATTGTACCCATATATCATGCTTCCTAGAACATGAGGCTGTAGGTAGGGGCTAGCGCTCATGAACAGTCCTGCCGGATTACATACATTCTCCGAGCTGTTTACTTGGGGCATGCTAATTATTGATGAGTCCTCTGCTAGCATAGCTCTTAGTGACTCCGTCAAAAGGCCGGACGGGAATTTGAGATGAGAGAGAGTACAGTTGAACCCTATGCCGTTATGATGAGGGACAGTTCTCACCCTTTAATCGTGCTACCAAGCCATGCCTTGCTGAGACAAACTCTGTAGATCGTCCCCAACAGTCGGATGGCTTTAAGTGGTTTACTTGCCGCCACTAGTCTCAAGTTCCAAGAATATGACAATCGGACTCTCGAACCACAAACCAGAAACTTTAATAGTCGTTTTCTGATATCTACCTTTATATTTTCACGGAAATCCTTGAACAGCACAATGTAAGAGATGTGATAAGAACGAAGGCCCAAACGTCAGTGAAGAGCTCGGGAGCTCCAGAAAACACATCTATGCTCACACTCCCGAAAGAGCTTGTCACTACTCATATAGCGGCAAAAATGTTCTTCGATTCCTCTTCCACCATGCTTGATGACGAATACGAACAATCTGATGATCGCCACAGCCCCTTGCTCTGTTGCAGCAGCGCATCTACTCTGTGCGATCCTGATGTCCCCTCTGTGACCCCTGCGTATGCGGTCGTCTCCGGCAATTTGACTCAAGTACGGGAGCTGGCAGCTACCGGCGCATATACTCGTCCGTCTGATGCATGGACAATTTATGAGGCGTGTACCCAAGGAAGTCTCATGATTCGGGCACTCTCTGCGAATATCGCGATAGATCTGAATCCAGTTGTACTGGGCCAAATGGGCGATCGAGTGTTTCACTTCCTCCTTCGCACCTCACCCACCCGTTTTTTTGGTGGAAAGCTAGAGATCATCAAGCAGCTTCTGAAGAATGGCGTAGATCCCTTGGAGCCCGATCGGTTCGGGAACACAGCCCTCCATATCATAGCTGAAATGCCAGCATACCAAGAGAGTCTCCAACTCATGGAGCTCCTGCTCGGGGACGAGGCACCCAGAGTGACCCGCACTTCGTGCCTATCTAATATCGACCGCCGGAACGGTCTTTACGAAGTGGCAGAGTACGGTGATACCGCTCTGCATGTGGCCGTCCTTCACAATAACGAGGCCTGTACAAAATTACTCTTGGAAAGTGGAGCTAGCCCTCACATCACTGGCTTGTTGAATCAGACCCCTCTCTACTTGGCGGCAGCAGGAAACTGTTTTGGCATTGTCCACCTTCTTCTGGAGCATGGCGCAACTGTGGAGCCGGACGAGATAGTGTCACCGGAGATGAGGGCGGAATTGTCTCTTCCTAAGCATCAAGAGTGATTGGTCGGTAGTTTAAGTAACATATATAGACTGAAATGAAATGACTCGCTTACCCTAGAGGGCTCTCTGATGATATATAAACGACGGTTCCCTCAATATTTGTGACTCCTACCATTACACACAAGGTAAACACATTTCGCTAGTCAAGATGTGTGACGACGTACAAATGCCAGTATCCCAACCTCTACCCAAATCCCCAAAATTCGACGGCATGTTTGATCGTCGCTGGAAGCGGCCAGTGATTGTATATCAGAAAACATCTCCTGGACACGGAACGTACTTGGAGTGCACTTGCCACAGCATGTTACTGAAGGAGATTGAAGACCTAAAGAGTTTTTGTCAAGAGTTGCTAGCAAGACTTCAAACGATTGAAGACCATGGTTCGTAGTGAGCTCGTTAGGTGAACAACGCTGACAGATGCTAGGGCGGGTTGATGATATGGAATACGACCAGTGCGATGTAGACTAGGACGAATTGGACTGCTCGACTTGCACCTCATTTTCTTGTGTCGTGCACCTGTACCCGACTTGATTCTACGCCCTACGTTTTGGCACACCCTGTAGTTTGTGAAGTAAATATTTGTTTTATAAATTGCACTAAGGCTCGTAGGCTACGTGTCAAGGAGTGTCTTTAGCTAGTGTTCATTTTCTCTATGGATAAAAGGCTGCGGAGAATTTATGAAGTCGGATCTAAAATCTACCCCTGGGGTGGCTCGGGCAAGCCAACCAGCAGCTTTGATTCACCCAGGAAACAACCATGCTCTCTCAGCCAATCTTGTTTCAGCTCAGACTAATTGTCGTCAAAGTATCGTCGCTATCGATGAAGCCCTGCCACCCTCTAGGTAGCTGTTCCTGTTTCTCTTGGGCCCCATGCAGGCCTGCATCCATGTTCTCTTTTACACTGGGCCTTACTCCACGTCTCTCATCAGCGGAGATCAGGGTCGAAACGTTGGAACGGAACGGGCTTAAGCCATGCTGGTGCGGGAATCGCGTCTGAGCGGCATTGAAATGCGAGAGTATGGGGGAAGACTTGGTTGAGTATGAATGAATGTGAGAGTGACCTGATTGTGAAAAATCTCCACTATATAGCTGTGAGTCTGCCGATACCGAAGTAGACCCTCCCCATGCCACACCTGGACCTTGAGAGTTGTATGCCAGGGGTTTAGGCTGATGGGTAGAGGTACGGTGGGCTCTCGGTGACGGCCAGGTCGACCTCGGAAGAGGTTCGGTGTAGAAGCTCGTCGAAGTCAAGCGATTGCCAGAAGGCCTTGCGATAGTCCCAGACGCATCTTGGACCTCGGATTCTCCCCGTGATACCCTTTGAACAAAAGGCGATGGGAGTACCGACCTTTCGGATGACGTGCTGTAGACATCAGAAATGAGACGATGACCATTCTCTTGGGATGACGAAGGGAGTCTATCTGGTTGGGGCAATGTTGGTCTCTTTTGCCACAGTTGATCTTGCTCACTCAGGCCAGCATTCTGGCTGCACAAGGAACAGCAGCAGCCAATCAAGTGAGCAATCTGATAAGACTCTGCTGGGGCGGTAGGTAAAAGTCCATACCTTGTACCCTCGTTGCCTTGCGTGGGTGCTCTAGGAAATGTCCCTCCCCTACGCCGCACAGCCGCTGGATGATCATGCAACATTGGTGAATTTCTCTTTCTCGTCTTCTTTGCTATGCGCTGTCTGGTTGTGCAACTCACGTCTGCAAGATGCCGTGTACCGTCATGTGCTGGTTCATGTCTCGAGCACCGTTCGGAGCCACTTGACGACCAGAGGCTCGAGCCATCAGCACGGGAGTTGGCCGCCGAATCATCGAACAAAGTCCGACTCTGGTCTGCCACCATTGAATAGGACGGAAGAGAGATTGCCGACGAGTTGTTGCACATGGTAAGGTCTTTCCTAGGATCTTCTGACTCACCCAAATCATCCAATACAAGTGTTGATGCGTCAGAAAACGGACTAGCTGATCCATTGCTGGCGCTGATGAGGCTCTGGTACTCCAAGATGAGCTGCTCCCAGAAGTGGGAGCCTTCGGATACCTCGCTCTCGGCCGGTTTAGAGAAGTCGCTCATGACCACGTCTTCGTCTCCACGAACGAATGCTTGCGGGGAGGCTAAAGGGGTGTCAATATCCATCTCGATGCTTTCTGCGTTGCATCCATAGCCATCATGATCCATATTGACCGTTCGCTCTGGAGAAGTAGGCGCTGACGCTTGCCGACTTGTGTACAAGAGTTGTAGCCTGGCTTGTGGATCGGTATGGTTGACATTTATGCTGGGACGCGACACGTCAATGTCGAACGAGACAGGAGATAGAAATGACTGTACCAGATCCCTGAATAGGACGACGGCTGTGCGATTTCCTGTACATGCCTCCGTGCCGAGAAGGCGAGGCAGGAAAGCGACCTCTTGGATGATGGCGAACACTCGAGCTGATGGCCGACCCCAGCGACGCTCTGCCCTGCTCAGGAAGGCTTCTTCATCAAAATCTAGGGCAAGTTTCTCGGGTTGAAATGGAAGTGCCGGGTTCATAGCTCCTTGTTCAATAAGAGAGCTGCGGAAACCCAAGAGTTTCGCCCGACGGTGGAACAAAGCTTCACACGACAGCGTGTCGTCAGTTGACAGTCGAAGTGCTGCATCTCCAGCCTCGATCTTTGGTCTGTCTTGCGACATGTAGGCGAACTGGCGAAGTGCTGCTATGATGACGGTGTTGTAAGCCAGATCGAAATTCGGACCGCCGAGGACGGCTTGGAATTCGCCTTCTCGAACTTCCACATACGGCTCTGTCTCAATCCAGCATTTTCGAAGTACAGATCGAAGCGTTGCCACGCCGTCTTCCGCTTTGACCGTTCGTTTGAGCTTGAGGTCCTTGGGAATGAGAAGCGTCCGGACAATCTGTGCAGCAATTCCCATGTATAGCATGTTGGCTTGACAGGATCGAAGGCTTGGAATCACGCCTGATCTTCCCAAGATGCCCTTCTGTAGCTCATCGCGTTGTTTTTGATCCTTTATCGTCGGAAAAACCATCCGCGTCTGGAAGACGGCACGAACCCACTCGCGGTCGGACGGGTTGATGTTGGGAGCGCGTCCTTCCAAGAGTTTCACAGTCTCGGGCGTGATATCCCTCTGTGCGACACAGTCCCCACGGGTGTAGTTGGACCACTCATTATAGATGTGGTCAAGACACGTCTGAAATTCGTTCATGAGACCCCAGGCAGAATATTTGCAGACATTAGCCAGGTAGAGGGCATCGATGATGCCAGGAAAGCCCACGAGTCTGGTCAAGGCCTCCGAGACACCCGGGTGACTATTGATGGCCTGGAAATTTTTACGCTTGTTTGGGCTTAGTCTCATGTACCATTCGTTGTAGTCGCGACTGCCGACAGGGTATTGGCGAAGCTTGGCATAGATGTAGCCATTTGTGTAGGGTGCTTCGTGCTGAAATTGTTCCGTTCGTCTTTGGACGACCTGATTTGTAGCAAGCGACGACAGATCTGTGCTAGAGAGAAAGATGGTCCAGCACGACTCTGCATCAATTCTCCTAGATGCTTCAACGCGATGGCGGCCATGGGTATACGCGACTTGTTGGTCACCCAGAAAGGGGTAAATGCCGACGGCATTGTGCTGCTGTAATGCCGTCAGCCCACCCAAGGCCCCCAGGATTGATGCAACGTCTGATCGATCCACATAGCCATCGATCCAATGCCTGTGATCTTCGTGGTCAATTGCCGTTCTATTGAATAGAGTCTCCAGATGTTGCACTTGTATTTTACTGTATTGTCGACCTCGAATATCTTGGTTAAAGTACAAATTCGTCACTGGGACTTGGATAATCCCCAGAGGTAGCGGAGCCTCCTGCGCCATCGTTTATTTTAGCCAAATCGGGGAAGAAAATGGAGGGTGGTAGAGGGACCATTCTAGCTCTGGACAGACGAGGGGAAAGGGAAGAGAGGGGGGGGGGGGGGACTTTGGGAAAAGAGCCTGATCGCAGGCAAAAGGCCCTGGTTAGAAAAAGAGAGGCCTGAGCCCTCTTTCCTACATGCATGCTTTTTCTCTTTTTTTTTGCTTTGTGTACCACTGAAATTCGAGTTTTGGAAACTTGTAACTGCAAAGATAAATCAATTTACGCAATGCCCCGTTTCAGAATTTTGTCAAAGAAGGAATAGCTTGCGACAGGGATGAGACCACCGCGGATCGTCATGACTGTTTCCGCAACGCAATTGACAGATCACTTTAGAGACAGGCAACGATGTCTTGACACTTGCGACCATCACTCTAGACTGCATAATTCTGGCGTTGCTGCCAAGTTCTTGCATGCTATGCTGTAGGTTTTGCACAGAGACGAACGCCTAAGGGTACGTCTTTAGCCTCGCTTATCATCGTTCGCAACAGTACCCCTGGTATGTAGGACTTGACATGCATTGATTCAGCTCAATATGAGGATTACGCATGCACTCTAAGCGCTCAGAATAAAGTTAAAGTTTGGGCGAGCGCTTCCAAGCCAATCACGTCAATTTCCTCAGTTACTTCGTCTTGCGAAATCACTCCGTCCAGCAATCGCTTCCTTAACTATGTGACACTCCTCTTTGTTTATGGTGTGACTGGCGCCCGCAGGTTCGCTTGGCGTCATGCAGCACTTCCAGACTGCCCCGCTTGACGTTTGGAGAGTACAACAACAGTGTATGGTCCTATAGGGCTGTAGGGCTGATACTAGTTATCCTAGTCCCATAGCTTATGGTCTTGAGGCTCTGCAAATATACGGACACCATGTCATGTCGACGCTTGAATCCGTCTGCTCATCTCCGTAGTATCCTTCTTTGTTCTTTCCCGTGTCTTATCGTTGTGCTTGATTCAACCTTTTTTTTGCCGGCATACTTTAGTGCCAACTAGCGTAACCAAGCTGTTGGGTCAGCCTGTGACTGGCTGGTTTGCTCGCTATGCAGGCTTTGAAAGCATCACCCTTGGGATCTTATACTCATTCTCATTGGCGATGAAACGGCAAAGCGCGCTTTGAAGCACACCATGGAACTTTTAAATAGCTCATGGTGCTTGAAAAGGAGGAATCTTTGGGGCCAACCTTGGAGAGGAATCCCGGTACGGAAGTGATCCCCCGGAGGGAAGTGCGGCGGCTGGTTGAGATTGATTGAGGCAAAAAGGTTTCTATTACCAATAGAAATACATGACTAACTAGAACATGTCCATGTCCATGGAGGAGAAAGTATCCTCTGCTTCCCTGCTCTCCCACTCTGTACACTTCTTCTGAACTGTTGCACGGCAGTCTGATGTCGAGATGAGGATGTATTGCATGATATCCTTCAACGACGTTTTCTGGATCTCTATGATCTCCAAGTAATGCTTTAACTCGTGCTGGGACTTTGTCTGCCGGTCTTGGAAGACGTTGTTTTCGAGCGCCAACTGCTGTACCTGACGTTGCAGTACTTCATTTGCTTTCTTGAGGTCTTCGTTCTCTTTCCTGAACGCATCCTCTGAAGTGGTACAGGGTTCCTCGAGCAGCATGCTCAAACAAGGTCTAGCGTTTCTGTGGCCGCACGCCATGGAGTGTGAACGCTCTCTAGGTGTGGGTGGTAGTGTCTTGTTACGAATGTCCATGATGGGAAATCTGTATTGTTGCTCGTTTCCATGAGCGACGGACAATGGCTGCTTTTTAACAGTTTGGAAACACAGACAAAGTTATCAAGCAATACCGTCGTTCGAAAACAGAAAGCAGTCTTGTGTATTCATTTTCTCAAGATACAGGATACCTAAGTCTCTCTTATAGCGAACTACGTGCGTTTTACCCTGGTCACCCATGCGACACTTTCAGTGGTAGTTCAGATCATGGCGGGTAAAAATGTCCGAGTTAGACTCTGATTCCTGGCTGAAACCAGAGTCGGAGTAATCGGACAGAGAGTCAGAGTCATGGCCGTAGTCCGACGCTGCATACCTCTGCCTCAACCCCGGGGATTCCAGCAGACCAATACACTCGTTTTGTCTTTCAATGATCGCCTGCGATCGCTCGAGAGAGTACGTCTCTAGCTTTTCCAGTCTTTTGCTCTGTTCATCGATCTTTTTCTCAAGATCGTCACTTTTCTGGCTAATCTTCTCCAGCTTCTCTTCAATCTTGCCGAGTTGCTGGGTTGCCTTGATCTGGTATTCCATGACTAACTTCAGTATAACATTGGCAGGATCGACGGCAACTTTGTTGTTGGTTTGGCTCCATCCTTGTCAGTTCTTTTATCTTGAGCCTGTAATCTAATCTAATACGTACCTTTGTTGATCAAGCTGAGGTCCTTTGCTGGCAATCTGCTCCATATCAGCAAACTCGGCGAACATGTCGAACGATGGATCGTTCATGCCAAAGTAGTGCTCGTTACTGCCAAGAGAGTTCATGATAGGAGAGTGTTTGTTGTTTGGGGAACTTGTGATTGAGTCTAAAAGTGTGAGTGCTTGCTCGGAGTGGCTCTTTATATAAAAGCTGACACCAATGCCACCCATGTGCCGTCTACTTCTACCCAAAAACTGCATAGTAACTTCAGCAATCCAATGACGGAAAACAAGAAAGTGACTCTGCCAATTCTTTAAAAAGTCTTCGCCCCTTCCACCCTCTCCTAGCTCGGTATCAAGATCCCCAGGGTCAACCTCATTTCCAACCCATCGTCATGAACATGAATTACGTGAAATTTCTGTCTCTCTTTTACCTCACAACCTGCGGTGCAGCTCTGGGGAATATCCTTGAGTTCTGTACCGAGGAACCTGCGTTGTCCGTCGAGGCAGGCTCGGATTTGTCCATGAAGCTCCAGAACTCATTCGGTGCGGAATGTTCTGCCGAACTTGAGTTCTCTGATGGCACTCCCAGCATGAAGTGGTACTTCAAGGCGGTGGAGTGTGCCGATGCACAACTGGCGCGATTTTCCGTTCCCTTCGGCGTCCCCAATGGTGATGCCTACATCACATGGTGCAACCCACATGCGTGAAATCCCTGAGCGAGGTTGGGTACTAACAACCTATAGGCAGTGTGATGGGGACAATCCCATGTCTTGTAATCGTATCGTGATTAGTAAGGGCAGGGGTGATCTGGTCTTACCAACAACACCCAGACTGATAACGGAGACTGCTCGCTGTATCTCACCCACAACGTTTCTTACCCATGTTGTTACTCATGACAAGGAGAAGCCGACGGGTGTGTTTCTAGATACCGGAGTCCTCAATCCAATCATCTCAGATGTCCCATCAACGCCAGCGTCAAAGAATCTTGACCTGGAAACTACTACCTCTGTCAAAGTCACAGTTTCCACGCCGGCCACCCCCAGGCTACCACTAACAAAACCTACGAACTACAAACCACTAATAGGGACAGGCGAAACTCGCGCGCGGTTATCTACAGACACGTCTACTCCCACCACTCCCATTAACACCCCCATTATCACTTCTACCACCACCAATACCGCTTCGATCACTGTGCCGGTTCTTATTCCCATTGGAGATCCTACCACAACATCCTTCAACACGAACGAGCACACCAGAAAAGAGCAGCCGACCAATAAGCCATCTTATGTCACTGTCACGTCCATTATCTCAACATGCCCGATGCCAATGCCGGTATCGACAAAGCAGCAGGGCTGAGAATAGTGCGCGCTCGGGGTCCTTCTGTACCCGATGCTAGATCGATTGAAGAAGGAGGAGGATGGGCAGACGTAAACCTGATTCCTGCTGTGCAGGCTCAAACTTATTTAAAGTAGTGCTTTCCTATAGATACAGTTGCTTTGCCAGCTCTGGTCCGTATCAAATTGAAACGTTAGCACTCATCTCTCGCGTTATGAATCAAAATCATGTCTACGCTCAACAGTATCGTGCACGTCTACTGGCGCCAGCCCCAGTGCCAGCTACAATGCCTAGGAACGGGTCTATCACACCTCAGGGGCAGCCCCGTCCATCATCCCAGACTTCATCTATCGGCTCGCAGCAGAATACACCTCGGCCTCGTGTTGCAGCTCGCCATTCAAGCATGGATGTGAACTCCAGTTCGGAGACCGCTCTGCTTGATCCAAGAGTTGAAGCACAGCAGCTACGTACTACGCCATCAGGTTCCGCCGCAACTATGGCGTTTCCAAGTTCTTTTCTCCCAGCAACAAATACTTCGATTGGAGATCAACCGATGGAATACGTACTTGATACTCCATCCAACATAGATCCTACAAATAACCAGGCGGCCGAGACCGAGGAGACGAGAAATGGAACAAACGAGCCTCAACAAACGGACCAAGTGACACAGACAGAACCTTGGTGGGAGGCATATTCCAAGGTTAGATCATCTCAAGCGAAGACCCGAAAACAATTGAAAGACCTCAATGAGAAGTTGAAGCAAAGTTTGCGTGACGCCTCGTCTCTAGAAGATCGGGTGCAGTTATTGGAAGCACAGCTTGGCGGAAGGCAAAACCGGCGTGGATGACTCTTTCTCCCCCTTTTTAGTTTTAGGAATTGTGTTGTAGGCATTGTAGCAGTGCCCGTAATAAATACCGCAGTCATTACCTCCATTTACATCTGGTTCTCTGTAAAGATGGATTTGTTACCACCAGAGACGTTGTACTCTATTGCTGCTATGCTCTCTCACGCTGACCTTTGCCTATTTCGTCTTGTCAATCACCAATATGCGGCGGTCTCTTACCCTATTATAAGTCGCCATTTATTCTTGCTCGATACATCTTGGTGCATGCAAGATTTGGTGGCTTTTGTGCGTGGTCACAACAACATACTCCCATTCACAAGGAGTATCACCATTTACTGCGGAGAGTGGCCCCGTTGCTCGAGGCACGAGTGGGAGACGCATCCGCTGCTGCACCATGAACTTCACCCATCCCGGATGCTAGGAAAACGAATCAAACCGCATCAGTTGTCGAAATCACTTGATTGGAGCTACAGAAGGTACATGGAGTTTATCACCGAGGAAGACAACAGATGCCCCGAAAGGGACAAACAAGCGCTCCGCTTCTTACTCGCATGTATGCCTAGTATACAAACCGTGAGCTTTCGGCCATATCGGACCCCATACCGGCGTCGACCTCCTAACCCAATGTTTGCATCATTTGTAGACGCTATTGGGATAAGCCCCTACTTCCTGGGTCTATCCGACATCATCATCCGTACTTTCTCTGAGCTGGCTCCTGAATTTGGAGCCTTGACAGAGCTGTGCATCAATGGGCGTCTGGACTTTAGACAAATATCACTCTCAAATATCGAAACTGTGCGTTCGCTCAGAATCGTTGATGCTAGGTCTGTGGACGGATTCCGGCAGTTCATGGCCGCGTTCCCACGGCTGACTCGATTCTCTTTTACATCTACAAACCCTGTATCACTTCCCCTTGATCAAACGATCTGGCCAGAGTTAAGGTTCTTGTATTTAGGTAGCGTTTGGATCACTGAGAAGGCCCTATCTCACATTATAACGACCACAGAGTCAGAGGAAATTGTCCTCGAGCTTGTGGCAGTTACCCTGGAGAACAGCACCTGGGACTCGTTCTGGACAGCGATGCAGCAGAGCGGCCATCGAGTCACTCCAAGGGACGGCACGAGCAAGTTCCTCGATGGCTCTAGTGTAGTAATCTATAAATAGAAATACTTAACATATCGCATAACTGAAATGTGAATTTCGCGAACGGCGCCTGTCTGGAGGCCAGTAACGTGCTACTGTAGGCCAATCCGGAAGCAGAAACAGGCGATACGTGTCGTTTTGGGCGCTTAGCCCGACGATACCAGGCTCTGTTTCTCGAACACCGTGTGTGATTCTAACATTTTTGCTTCTTGGACTACTGCCTCATCGATTGTTATTGGACGAAGAAGCGCCGATACTCTTTAGCAAACAGTGATCCGGGAAACGAACCACAGGTCTTCACCAACATCAAGGAATGAGCAAACTGTTTTCTGGTGTATTCCTTACATTGTTCCCAGGAACAATGCAATGCTGTTTACATGCTTGATATCCCCTACATTGTTCCCAGGAACAATGCAATGCTGTTTACATGTTTGATACCCACCCCCTACATTATTCCCAGGAACAATACAATGCTGTTTACATGTTTGATACCCACCCCCTACATTATTCCCAGGAACAATGCAGTATGTTTGGTACACCCCTACATTGTTCCCAGGAACAATTCAATGCTGTTTACATGTT
Source organism: Fusarium annulatum (assembly GCA_019189775.1). Classification (NCBI taxonomy): domain Eukaryota; kingdom Fungi; phylum Ascomycota; class Sordariomycetes; order Hypocreales; family Nectriaceae; genus Fusarium; species Fusarium annulatum. Next base: position 31,091 of record JAHAPR010000039.1, read on the forward strand.
TGATACCCACCCCCTACATTATTCCCAGGAACAATGCAATGCTGTTTACATGTTTGATACCCACCCTCTAAATTGTTCCCAGGAACAATGCAATGCTGTTTACATGTTTGATACCCACCCCCCTACATTATTCCTGGGAACAATGCAGTATGTTTGGTACACCCCTACATTGTTCCCAGGAACAATTCAATGCTGTTTACATGTTTGATACCCACCCCCTTACGTTGTTCCTGGGAACAGTGTAATACTGTTTGTATATTTGGTAACCCCTACATTGTTCCTAGGAATAATGTGAAGCAGTTTGCGTGTTTAGTCATTCCTTTCATTGTCCTGGGAACAGAATGATGCTGTTTACTCACTGGGAGATCCTATGTACTTTTCTCAAAATATTGCTTTATCGTTTAGCAATGTTTACCTTGTTCCCAGGAACAAACTAAAACTACTTACTGATTCGATGATCCCTTTTATCGTTCTTGGAAATAAAGTAATGCTATGACTGTTTGTCTTATTTCTGGAAGTAATTTAATACAGTTCACTTGATTGGTGATTCTCGAATTGTTCCTGGGAATACGTGAGCTCAAACACTCATTGGCTTGGAGTTTAGCCGTATCATCTCACTTTCAGCACGTTCCGTTTTAGAAAGTAACCAAAATGTCCCCGTTTACTACGAATACATACGTGTACACTCTCTCGTCTATGAGACTCTTCGAATTGAATGGCACACTACTATATGTAGTATCTGATAGTGATGCGAAATGTTTGCAGTAGAATACATAATAACAGTGTTAACCTATCCTGCCTCACCAAGAAAAGAAAAAAAAGCGCAAACAGTGATGTTGTTCCCATGGTTACAAATCCGACGCGATGTCAGTAATAATTCGAAGACTCCAGTCTTGTGTGAGCATATGAGCCTGTACCGTGCTTTCACAGAGACTCGCCAGTTCATGCTGAGGTTGGTTGGGTCTCTGGAACGAGACCAAATTGTGTCATCACCAAGCTTAGACAGCGATCCTCATGGAATTTGGCTTAGGAGATTTGATGAAAAAACGGTAATCGCCGAGTATTGTACGCCACTGGCGCGGCATTCAGACTCAGATCCCGAGGAGAACAGCTCAAGCAATCTTGACCAGCTATGCGGAGAGGTTTTGGCACCCTTAAGTTGTCTAGTATTATTACATGTGGACAGTCTCGGAGGACCAGAGCGTGCAGTTAAGCTACTCGCAAGATGGATGAGATATTCACCATTGACGGACGCCTTCCCACGCCCTCAATTGTTTGTGATTTCCCAGGATGAAGCCTGCCATCAGTCCCAATTGAGGTGGGACCTCACGACCGAGCTCTCGTGCCTGTTACGCCGACACCATCCTGAGCGACCGTACAGTAGAGATGAGGTTGCTGAAATGTGGACTAGCCGAGTGAGTGGGATTCAATTTGTTCGTCAAGGCTCGGCCAGCATCACAACGTACTTACAGATGGCTTCGCGAGTGCGTCTCTCTTTGGGACTCCAATTCTCGAGCTTGAATTTTAAAGATTTGCTTCATAAAGCAGTAATCGCATCGTGGAAGAGCGAGAAATACTTTGATATTTTTCAAGCCTTAGGTATTCGAGACCCGTCATCGACAGACGCAAGCCAATATCTGAAACAATTTCTTACTTCAGTTGACGGACAAAAACGTCTAGATCTTGTGGCTTCCTGTCTGGCTTATAGTGTATATGATCAAGCCTCTCACGGTTCGTGATACGGCCACTGTTTGCTCATATGTAAGCTGATCTTACCATAGTCTTCCACCCTGAGCTAGTGTTCCAGTCCTTCGTCAAGCCAGTTCTGTTCCGTGACGCACAACAGTCACTCCAGCTCATCGAGGCTGTCCGCTTTCATTTTGTAAAATTCGTCAGAAAGAATGGTCGAGCGGTCGCCAGGCAGCATCTGCAGGGAATGAGAGAGAATCAGGGTGTCATATTCTGTAGCTGCAACTTGTGCCTACTCGGAACTCCCATGCACACACTCAGCTGTGGCCACCACTTCTGTAGTCACTGCATCACTATTGCAGGAAATTCGCTTTCCACTTCTCAAGAATATACCTGTCTCTTGTGTGAAGAGAAAAATAAGGCGCCACTTAATATACGACCACCCACAGCTGGAATTCGTACGCTAGAGCTTCTCGAGCCCAAGTCCTGTCTCAAACTGCTACACCAAGTGCGCAAGCTACTTTTTGGCCACCTCGCAGACTATGTGGACTTCGTTATAGGAGCTGAATCAGGTGAGATGGGTTCCCCTGCCGAGTTGTAAAGACGGCTAATATTGTTCAGATACTTCGGTGATAGAAGGCTACTTCAGCAACAATTGTGGACTTCCACAACTCTCCAAAGAGCTACAAGGTGGCAAGAAGGAGAGAGATGGCCAGCGACCTGGGCCTTCCCCTATAAACCCTCGCGTTCGTATTGCTGTGCATAAAAACGGTCGTTGGTTTCGAAATTATGGACCTGCCATGTCAAATCCCCGCCGCCCTTTCTTGTCAAAGTTCAAGATCCCGTCTCCGAAGAGAAGTAAGAGTGAGGAAGTAGACCTTGCCGGGCAGATGAATCTGGAGTGCCAAGGTCTGTGGGGAGCTGTGCCTCGGTTAAGGATCCAATGCCACGACGAACTGGGTATGAGTGTTGAGGCAGTTGCGGGCAAACTATTTTCCGCGTTGTTCTACGTCGACCTCGTCTCAAATACAAGTCTGAGCTCGTACCCAATTTCTTACGAGGTCGATATCAAGTGCTGCCTGCCACCTGGCAATCACCTCAGTGCAGTCATGCATGAGGTGCAGGACAAGGGATTGATGGTCAGCTACGGAAATTGCGGCCGATGGTATCAAAAAATCCTTCGTTTGCCAGGTTGGGATCCCCTACAGCCCTTCTCCAGGCGGCTTCAGATCGAAGGCTCGACACCAGAAGCCACCCTAGAAGTCAAAATTGACTGCCCTATACGGATCGGACGGCAGGAAGATGTCAGCAATTCCCCTTGTCGGCTGAGAGATCTTGTAAAGTATATGGCCCAAGATCGCAAGGGGAGCGTCACTGATCTACGTAAAACAAATACGGTGGCAGAACAGCAGTGCACGATGGAACCTCTGAAGTGGAACGACGAAATCGCTAGGATAGATGCCGAGATAGATGAGCTACTGGATTTCTGTAAAGATATCTAAAGGAAAATAGGACCAGCTATTCTATCCATCAAGAATAATAAGAACGTCCTTGTGATCGGGTCATCATCTTCCGGCGCCGGTCTCGATCCTCAGGCCCAGCTGTGGATCGCCGCTTCCTCATTCCCTCTGCTTCTGTGGCCGCCTTCCGTTTGTTGGTGACATGCGGTGTTGCTTCGCGAGACCAACGCAAGCCATCATCAGGCCGCCCAGAGGATTTGGCCCGCTGCTCTGCTCTATGCGTCACTTTAGGCTGAGTCTGTGCTTCAAACTTCTGCTCAAGTGGCTCACTGAGTATAGAGAGTAGTGACTGATCAAAGTCCTGCTCTGTTTCAAGTCTATCATATGACGCATGGGAGTGCATAGAAGTCATGTCTGGGACCGGAGTTGCTCGGAGCGACTCGGGAGCCTGGCTCTCCAGGCCGGATGTAACCAAACTAACCTGCTGAGACACAGCAGGCATTTCTGAAAATGGAGTCTCACGGCAGGAGTCAGAGGATTGACTCTCCGGGACCGATTGAAAGAAACCCGGATGATGGGGTATCTCAGGGAATGGAGTATCCTGGCGAGGATCAGAGACCTGGTGTCTGGTAACAGGCGTCCGATCCTTGGGGGCACTAGATTGGCGGGCAGCCACTGTATCAAAATCATCAGGCCCGAAGACTTTTCGAGGTCTCACGCCGGCTGACTCAAAAAAGTCATAGAGTTCTGGCCATTCTTCTCTTCTGTGGGAGGCATAGGCGAGTGGTTCTCCACTTCCAGGGATTACGTCGTTACCAGGTTGAATGAGGATCGTAACCTTGGGGTGTAGCAGGTTGAATAGAGTGTTACCTTTCTTGAAAAGCCCATTTGTGCGAATCTGGAAAGCACGACTCGGTGTGTTGGGTGTGCGGGACATGACTTCTGTGAACGAAAGGTAGACTCTGACTATCTTAGAAGAGATGTGTTTATGCGTTGATGCTTGTGGTTTGGTTTCCTGTCTCATCTCTTCAACTGAATACATTCTTATACTTGTTCGTCTTTAGGACTCATAGTATTTCTCATGCCAGGGGCTCATTGAGAGGTCCTGCTTTGCAGATTGGCACCTCCTGATTGGACGGCGTTTATGCACCGTACTATGCATTATCATAAATTCAGAACGCGAAGAGCCATCTCCCTGTCATTACTAGAATAGGAAGAAAAGCGCTTGCGTCAAGGCAGTTGATTGGGTGAACACTAGCTGAAATGATTGGTCGCAGCGATGTTCCCTGTACAAGCGGATTACCAGTTTGCTGCAATCTGTTAGCGGATAAACGCGCAACAGCAGCGCGGCTCGTCGTCGAATCGGCTTTTCTTGGTTTATTCCCATCAATATCTTCCAGTCGTACATCAACGGCATGTGAGGAGATGGAGCTCATCTGCACCTATTTGGTAGAAACCCCGTTTGAAGGCTCGCACCAAACACTCAAACCCACCTCACCTATTCTTCCATCGCAATGTTTCGACGCGCAAGACACATGTCAAAGAAAGCATTTTGTGAACTCTGGTCCTATGTTCGCCACCCACGGAAGATCTCGAGACTTCTATGCAGTATCCCCAAGCTCATATGGAGGAGCGCATACACAACCTGGGATGGCAAGACTATCACCTATGGTCATCTATTGCTCCTGATCATCTGGCTTGTAGCCAACGTTGTGATAAACTTGGATTGGGGATGGTTGACACCACTTGGGCCACCAGCGAAAAGAGCTGCGCTGGCAGCTATCCTCAACCTTATCCCGGTGGTTCTTGGCGGAAGAACGTGCCATGTCGCCGACTTCCTTGGAATACCATTGCAGTTCTACTACTTGCTACATCACTGGATGGCAAGGATCGCTCTATTACAGTCGCTTGTGCACGCTGGCATTCACATCCGACTGCAAGAGAGCTGGACGACCATCTCAGGTATGGGACTCGCAGTAAGTTAACGTCCAAGCTTCCACCAATGGGTACTCAGTCATATGATAGGCTATGCTTCTTTTCATTATCATCACGTTTTTATCCATATTCTACATCCGAAGAAGACATACCGTCGCTTTTATTTGGTGTCACAGAATCCTCGCATGCAGTCTGCTTGGTTTCCTTCTCGCACATCTTTGGCTTGTTTACCCGCTTGATCGCAACATAGCTGGGATCATCCTGCTCTGTGTCATCGGTATCTCGGCCTTGCTTACGTTCTATCGTTGGTTTCGGTTGCAAACAGCCCAAGTGGACGTCAGCAGATGTCACCTCACGGTGAGAAGTCCTCATGTCGAAGAAGAGATATACACAGGGGCCACTCGGATCAAGATTCGACCGCCTAGAGACACTCCCATATATCCGGGCGCTTACTTCTACGTCTTCAACGAGCACGACCTGTTCTGGAGACGATGCCTAGGCACACCTATGGCGGCGTATGAATGGACGACATCATCATCCTCGTCTGTCAACAAGTGTTCAGCGTCCGATCTAACTTTTCTAATGGAAGACCATCCATCTCTAGCTCCCTTATTGCCTGGTACAAGACTAACTATCGATGGCCCATACGGTCGAAATTTGAGACTCGATAGATACGACCAGGTGTTCCTCTTGGCTGAAGGTATAGGAATTGCTTCAGTCATTTCCTTCGCATTTACACTTGCCCACAGACGACTCCATGATCGCGAGAAGAAACCGTCAGTTGCGGGAGGGTCTCACGAACAGCTCTATCTCGACAAGACAAGGAGAGTAACGCTCATATGGGCTATGGAGGAAAACTCCCAGCTAGAATGGGCACGGGCCGAGATTAATCGGTTGATGAAGCTCGACCCACAATCGGTAAGGCACTTGATTGTAGAGTCTTACCTTAGCTGACTATAATAGAAACTTCTCCATGTCTGGCTTTACCAACCAAAAGAACCCGACCCTACTTTATCTTTCCCTCGCTTGGAGGAGGTTCAGAAAAAACTAGAAGCCTGTGACGAGTTCCCCAAGCACTGCAGGGTCACCTACGCGCCGAAAAATTGCTGGTCCGAGGTACTGCGGCAGCAGTTAACCGGAGCTATGGAGACATCTCCTGGCACTATAGTGGCTGCTGGTAAGATGGCCTTATTGTTTGATATCCCCATTTTCTAATCTCTCTTCGAGTGTGTGGAACGCCCGCGTTCCGACACATGGCTAGGGACATAAGTAATGAGCATGCTCGAGTAAAATTTTACGAACTAGAGCACCAGCCCGTGCCTCGCCAAAAGCCTGCCATAGTCCTTTCAGACGACATGAGTCGGCAATTTTCAGTCCAATACCGCGACCCACCTGCCAACCATCGCGTCGTGCAACAGGTCACTCATTTGAACACAGAGGAGAGCATGTCTGTGTCAGTCATAGTGGAGGAGGAGTACGAAATGAGATCAATGTCACAGAAGAGACAGTTAACCTGATGGATTTCAGCTTAGTTGCTAGTAGTAGTAATAGATTCGCTCGAGCCGGCTCGAGACTTTAATCTATATCATCAATCCAAATCAGTGTCATCAATCCAAGTCAATGTCATCATTATCCCAGCTGACAGCCTCACCCTCCCAATGTCCCATCTTCTTGACCGCTTCCACAAGATTCGGAACAAACACGTCACAAATCAAGAGAAGACAGGCCAAACGGTGAGGCTCCTCGTTAACTCCACGGAGACTGAGAAGAAGTCTGGCGGCGTATTTCACGATCAAGAATAGGTCCCAGAGCCCAGCTAGAGCGTAGTAAATGCTCTCAAGTCGGCGATCAATATTTTCCATTGCGTGACGCCAGTTATCTCGGAGGGTATACGTGATATCGTTGCGAGCCCTCAGCCGTTGCCCTTCAAGAGAAAAGATTGAGTTGGCCTCGGCGTGAAGATCATCTTTCACTCTTTCCTCAAACCGGGGCGCAAAGGACTCGTAGCAATCACGTGCTATTTTATTGTCCAGGCTTAAGATAAAGTCTTCGAGTTGATGTTTCTTGAATTCCAATCCTCTGAGGCCATCCGTGTCTGTTCTTGATCCGCTGTGGTCCAGGAGGTCCTCTAGTGGTGGTCGGTTTTCCTGATCTGAAGACATCCTAGACATCGCTAGCAGTTACAATTCAAGCTATCAGCAAGTGTAAAGCTTTGACTTGGTCCTTAAGGACAATAGATTCTTTTATTCATAACGGGTAATTTATGTACTTGCAGATTGTACAAGCCATGAATGTGATCTCAGTAAAGTAATCTCGTTTTTTGTGATTCACTCTCCAGAAGACAGAAATCAGAAAATAAAAGATAGCTACAATCACATATGTCAGGCCATCACAGGTATAAGTATGACTCAACAGTGCTGTTGTCAGACCGAACAAAAATACAGGCACTACAAGAAAGCAAAATGTCGCAGTCTACCACCACCATGAGAGAGGAGGAAGTCCACCGTCTAGCACGGCAGTTCTTCAACCTGGCTAAGAACACCTCCAGCATTAATCATCATATGATTACTGAAGATGATCTTCATATCGTGGACAAACTTGGCTCACTCAACCAGAAGAAAAAGTCCTCCAACGAGGCGCATATTCCCGTCAAGTGGCATAGAGCTAGTGAACGTGAGCGAATGAAAGCTCAGCTGCAGCACTGGCGTCTCAATGCTGAGGCACTAATCAACGCGAAAGAGCCTGTGCCTGAGAGCTCTAGTGTCCTTCCGAGGGAGGAGTCATCCTCTGAACATCAAACAGATGTGGAGTTCCTGGCTCCACAGTCCCTTACCAACCAAATCCGGAACACTCCAAGACAAGCCACTCCAAGACAAGCCACTCCAAGACAAGCCACTCCAAGACAAGCCACTCCAAGACAAGTCACCCCAAAACAAGCCACTCCAAAACAAGCCACTCCAAGACAAGCCACTCCAAGACAAGCCACTCCAAGACAAGGAGAGACTCCTGAATGGGAAGAGGCTCTTGAGTTTGAGGACGCTCCTGAGCATGGGGACAACCCCAAATCGAGAGACCATGAAGAGCAAATTCCTTCCGGAGAACAAGAGACTCATGAATCCCAAACAGATCCAGAATCTTCTCGATCTGGAATCGCCTCGAGAATTCTTGGATATTTAAGACCAACTGGCACCAATGCTGCCGTTGTCAATACACCCTCGCCATTATCCAAAGGTAACAATCTTCTAGCAGGAGGTGGTGAATCTCACAACAATGATATAGTGGATGACGATACTATTTCCCAACATACAACAAATGCCACTGATGTTGTTCGCGCTCGACAACACGTCGACCAGCTGAATACAAGAATTACAAATTTTGATGTCAATACTCGGGAAATGACCTGGGAGCAGGCTGAAGAGGAGTTACGTGAGATCGAGGACTGCGTTGACGAGGTTTTGGATGAGGTAAGTAAGTGTAGCGGAGATACTTACGACTCACTCATCAATGCAATGGAGTTGATTGAAGAGTCCATACAAGCTACAAGAATGGAAAGAGAAGCTCGTAATGTGCGGATCAACAGACAGGATAGCGATGACTATCAAGGAAATGATGACCAAGGAAACGATGACCAAGGAGGCGAAATCCAAGGAGGTGACGACCAAGAAGGTGACGATCAAGGAGGTGACGACCAAGGAGGTAACGATCAAGAAGATGACGACCAAGAAGATGGCAGCCAAGGACATCTAGATTATTGGTCCTTTGATCCTGATGCTTGGGAACTAGCTCACCCACCAGACGCCCAGGGTTACATGGACAGACCACCATGCTTAGACCGCGGTATGGACAGAGATCCCATACCAGCAAAGTCTTTTTTCCCCGAGCGATGGTACAAGATCATAGATTGGTCCCGAGACGACGAACGAAGCTGGGCTTTACTCCAAGGGAGGAGTAAGGGAGGCTCTTATGTCTTCAGCCTTCCGGGGCCCTTGGGGGCTAGCAATCGGATCCTTCCATCCCGGACATACACTCTAGTCCAAGCTACATATGCAAATGAGGACAGAGATATACCACAACTCACACCTGGAGAAGCAATCAATCTGAACAACCGAGACATTTTGAGGAACCCACCAGTAGATATTGCCTTTGGTGAAGGAAGACGTCGGAGAAGCGGGGATATACTCCTTATGTGGATGATCAACGGAGTAGAAAGGTGGTTCACAAAGTCGGCTGTGGAGATTGCATGCCAAAAGGATCCCACAGATATGTTGATACGCGACATCAGCGTAAGAGGTGATCGAAGAGCGCGACCCTCTTGGAACTTTCCACGCTTAGAAAACGGCCTACCTAGTATCAAGGACGAGATGATAAAGCGTGAGCGCCAGGATTCGGTGATACGCGAAATTGAGCAGCGATCTACCCCGAGACAAACACCCGTGAGGAACTTGCCACGACCACAAGCACTACCCCTCCGGATACCGGCGCCACGTACACAAAGACCAGAGCCAACGCTTAGACCTGAGAGAGTCCCAGGAGAGCAGCTGAGGTCAAGAAGACAGACCAGGTTCACAGGAACGAGAGGGGTTTCAAGGTCCCCATCGCCAGATCGGCGAAACCTTGTGAGACGTTCGCCCCTTGATGGTCTGCCTGCTACGAGCTCACGTCGCTTTTACTCAGAACCCCAAGAGTTGTCACCCAGAAGAAGGGAGGATACCAGAAGACGCAGGACGGCAGATCCCGAAGAGGCCAGCCACAGATTGAATTGGGATCCAGATTTCCGAAGGCCGATAGAACACTACGGTGGACGCCGAAGGAGAGACGACTATGAGGATAGGCAAAGAGGTTTCGACTATGGACCCGATGAATTTGATATGGGGCAGTACTACCATAACGAACGAGCTGAGCGTAGAGGTACAAATTCCAGAGCTAGATACGACGAAGATTACGATGACGAAGTCGAGCCAGTGCGCAGGTATACAACGCGCTCCACCTACCCCCCAGAGCGATTGAGACGCGCAACAGATCGATTTCTTTGGTAGGGCAGTTATTCACACGATCAAGCGCTGGCCCCCTCTGGAGTAGTCCATTGCCTAGGAGCCACTTCAACGTCTTAGAGGCAGTCTCGACATTCAAACTATCAGCAATAGACTACAACACGTCGTTTCTTCACCAAACCCAACATAAGGTGGTGGAATTCTTCGGAGTCACACACAGGCGAGGACCGACGGCACCCTGAAAACAGTTCGGCTTCTTGGTAACGGTATTGTATGGAAGAAATTTGTTTGATATACAGGTTATGTAGGCTTGAATGTGAAATGTAAAGAGCTGGTCTCTCAATCTGTGTTGACTGTCGGCGGAAGTGAAGGACAATTGTCCTGAATATCATTGTTGCGATGCTTCTTTCTTGGCCGATCCGTGATTAGTTCTTCCTGGTGATATTTAGTATCGTGGGACTCCAAGGTCTATCAGGTAGCATACAATTTCGGCCACGAGTGCGTTGCGGTGATCCACATCCTCACAACTCCTCGCTCGATCCAAGTTTCGTCTAGCTTCTTGTGAATCTTTTATGTGAAAAGTCACCAACGTGTCAGCTTTGTTTTTTAACTCTTCGCTCTGTCTAAACTTGTCGTTGAGCATGTCAAGAATCGCAAGCGCTTCAGTGTGCAACTTTAAGACCTGGTCTTTGAGCTGTATCTGTTCTTCGTCCAAGTTCGACTGATCGATCTCGATGTTACTCTGCACTTCTTGAAGCGTCGATGCCAGAGTTGCCTCGGCCCTTAGGTCTTCATGAGCGCGGTGGGCTAGCCTTGCTTTGAGGCTAGCTTCGTAGTCCAGCAGTAATGCTGACAGCGTTTCGTTTCGACGATCCATGTGTGACAAATAGCAAGTAGTGGAGGACCGGATCGGAAATATAGAGACCAGAAAGCGGGATATACATGATCTCACACATGCTTTTTTCAATTCGGCGAATCTTCGACTCGACTATGGAGAGCCTGCGCAGGCACTTTCTTGTCCAACCGATCTTCTTTTTCCATCCTAGCATGAGAATGGTAACTTTGTTCAGGTACTGGGCGCATATCTCTACATCCCAATTGGAGCGTTGCAAAGAGTAATCTGATAGGTAGATCTCAAAACGGAACTTGGTCAGTACCTCGATGGGATCATCGCGATTGGCCACTCAGAACATTCTTTCTCATTGGGCTATTCGCTACCGCCCGCTATTCTGACACCCGGGCCTTGCCATCACTCCGGTTCTGTCAACCATCCCACCATCATAATACTGATTGCTTAATCATGTTTCACGTTCTTGCTCAAATTATGGATGCTTCGTATAAGAAAAGGCATCAAGATATTGTATTTGCTTCAAGATGCAGAATTACCAATTGCCTGCATCACCGTCAAGATGAATTCCGAGAACACAGACACCACTGCAGACTTCAACCAACTCTGCAACCAACTCTTAGAGTGCCAATGCGCATGCTGGGCATGGCAGGGTGCATACGTGGGTGAGGTAGAACGAAGTCAACATCTCTATGTTGAGATACAGCAGCTGCGCGCTCTAGTCAATGCTCAGCAGGAGCGTATCACTTCTGTCACAATGGAAAACCAGCGACTTAACTTACTCATGGGTCACTTGGTAGCTTCCCCTTTGCTCACTCTAGAGATGCGCTAACGTATAGGAAGATGCCTCGAGATGTCGGTCCCACCACCACGTACAAGAACACAGATGTAGAGTCGACTACACATGACGTATCTGAAGAGAAAGAAGATTCCCCTAAGAGCAGGGTTGTTCAAAGGCTGGAAACCATTGTCGAACTGTCTAGCAGTTCCTCACCCTCAGACATTCCTAAGTCCGAGCCGGACCAGTCATAGTTTATTACGTGCAGTGCTACTCTTTGAATACATGAAACATCATTTTATTTGTTTTGAGATCGCTTGTGAGAACTCAGCTGTACTGTAGATGGATGGTTTACTTAAACACACTTCAAACTCGGATGCGTATTCCTACACCGCAGGCGTAGATTATAATGGACTATAGACAAAAGCCACAACGCACTTCTAGAACACATGTTCAACACCCTGACCATGTGCCAAAAAGAAAGATAGCACTCTATTTATAGACCGTTAGGGGTTACTTAAAATAGATATAATGAGGTCGTGGATTGCTCATTGAGATATAAAGCCTCTCTGGGGAGACCAGATGAGGCGAACTCCTGATACACTTACAGCTATCAAACACTATCATGGCTCAGAAATCCCCAACAAAGGCCGAGTTCGTAGCCACTCTTGACAAACTTGTCACCAGAATGTTATCTATAGATCGCCAGTCAAAGAATGTGGTGCGGCAGTTGAGCCAGTCTGAGTATATCTGGCACGAGTCTAAAGCAACTGCCCAGAGACTCCGTGCTGAAGCAAGACAGACGCTCAAAGAGGCAGTTGAAATGGTCAGTTCTTGACCTCCCTCCACTTTGGTATCATGAGCTCTAACATAGCCCAGCTGAACTATGCCGATCCTGTACTCGATGAGGAGGACGAAGGGCCTGGAGCACCTTGCACACCTACTAATCCAAACCCATGGAACTCCAAAGCTGCGATAGAGATCGGCATGTCGTTACGAAAGTCGGCTACTGTCCAATCAGTTTCGAACAATGGGATGGTCTCTACCTCTGGTAGTCAGTAGTGTCACTACCCTTTTTGTTTGAGTAGTTTGTCATCCTCTAGTTCCCAACGGCGGCTGTGTTTGCAGAGAGTCGAGCTTACCACAGACTCAAACTATTTCATGGTAACCTCCAGTTCGCAACGCCAAATACCTGGCTCATCATTCTTTGTTCATATTTCATTGGCTAGTACCCTCAAACGCTCATTAGCAAATAGATTGGAAGGGGCGTTGGCCCTCTTGTGTGTCATATCACTAAACTTGGCAAGTGATGGCTTGAATCACGCATACCTTCGTAGCCAGGTTATGCCATCCAATAACCTTACCAAATATTTCCGACATAGAATAAACCTGTCACATGTCGACACAGGACAAGTATTTAAAGCAGCAGAGTCCCCTTAACATGTCCGTCTTCTTCTCCCCCTTTCATCTCACTCCCAATCCACCAAGTCCACCAAGTCCACCAAGTCCCAACATGAGCTCGGCAAACCCTTCATCCCACGAGTCTATCTCATATGGGAGCGATGCCATAGGAGCCCTTATTCCTGAGCTGAAGCGTTTTCACGTCACCATCGAACATGCCGACCAGGGCACCGGAGAGGCGGTGGTTCGAAGGCATCGCCGTGGCTATAGATGTTTGCCTGATGGTCAGCGGAACCCGAAGGCCAGAGCGCCTGGTGCTATCGTGAAGACACTCCACCACGACCGATCTGTTCGACGTCCCCCAAAGCCTGCCGCCCGGTCATCGCAAATCAGATATATTGATCTGACTGAGGTTGTCGACACGAAAGTGAAGCTCGATGCAACGATGCAAGATATGTTCCATCACGATCAGTCTGTTAAGCTACATTCGGAGGCTATGAAAGTAGAAGAGGCACGAGTTGACTTTGTTGACCTCACCGAGTTTAAGGACGGCGATGACATGAAAGCATTTCTTGATGCTAATCTAATTCGTTGGACTAACCGGACGGAGATTATTGAAGACTGAGCCCTGTATACTAGTACTAAGCCTTGGAACAAGACCACAAGCTATTGGAAATCGATTCCAGACTTATGTGTTCTGATCAAGTTCATTTCCTGGGAAATGGTTCGAAGCAAATGCAGGGTAGCCAGGCATGTACCTGCTGACTAAGCCGTCAAGCCGACGCTTGTTCGACACTGAGCATCCCGCCGTCACATTGTAGGTCAAAATGAGGGGAATAACAATGTAACGAGATACAACGTTGTGGGCCCTATGAGGCGTATCCTCCCGGGCGGAATAAATTCATTCATTCATTCACATTGTAGGTTGGTGCTACGCAAGAAACACAAGGTCAACGTGCAATTTCCTCGCTCAACACGCCACTTCAAGCTGTCGTTATCTCAGATGTGTAACCCGCTTAGACTCCTAAAGGCGATGGACCTCCTTGTCTATGGCATTCGTCCCGATGATGTTTTTGAGCGAATTTGTACAGACGTTATCTACACCAAACACGATTAACATTCCACCCCCATGGCAGGTTCGCAGCTCATAAAGCTCCAGGGACAGGGGGTCTGCAAGCGGCGAAATCTTACATACTCTGGCAGCCCATTCGATACATATGCTGAACGGCTAAGTAACTCGACCAGCATGACCATGGCGCCTAGGCTGCTTCAGAGATCGGGGTTCATCAAAAGCGTTGCCGGTGGCTGAGCCACGCAAACGCTTCTTTCTCTTGTGAGACAGCCCATCTACTCGCTTGTGCCGCATGGCTGGCAGTATAATCGCTAGGTTGAAATCGATGAGCATGATATGTCCCTGCTCATAGTTTCGGACGAGATTTTGCTGCCTAAGATCGTCATGGATGACACCACATGTACGAAGCAACTCCTGGAATCGTGGCAGTTCTGGCGAGAAGTCATCGCCAGGTGTGAGCGCATCTCCCGCCCATGACATGAGCAACATGTGAACAACATCAGCAGCAGCCAATGGATACGGCATATCCAGGTCAATACTCCCCAAACAAACGGGGACAACGTGGCCTTGTAGTGGTTCTAGGCGCGTATAGACCTCCGCTTCATGTCGTAGTCTCTTCGTAGCTGCAGCAAAGGTTCCTTTCCCAACGAATGTGTATCCATAATGATTTAGGGATAACTTGAAGAGCGCTCCTGTCTCTCCGTATTTACCGTCGCGATCCAGAGGTTTGACGGAACGCAGACGGTGGACGGGCCGGTGCAGTTCCTCTCGTATAAGCTCCCTGAGGCGGACTGTATCGATGGGATGTGACATGTTTCTAGAGGCACGGCAATGCAGTGCCACGTTCGGGCATTTCTCATCTAGACGCCCATGTCTTTTGAGACCCAGCATACACTCTTGTGTACAATAGGGGCGAGTCTCGACCTCCAATTCCTCACTGCTTCTAGTCTCATCACTTCCCGATGGAACGTCCTTCCGTTTCTTAGATCCGGGATGCGTCACTCTCAGCGATGGTTGCAGACCGTCAGTTCGTCTATGGGGGCCATCGGTTATGTCATCATCGCTGGTGTCATTGGTGCTCGGCTCCAGCGTGGGCTTACACGATGCTCTTGTTGTTCGCCGTAGCTCTACCGTAAGCTCTTGTGCAGCCGTGGTTGATCCAGCATAGGAGGAAGCAGAGCACGTTGACTGAGGCGATTCTTCCTCTGTTGTTCCGCCACGCATCTCAGCGTATGGCTGTGGCCACTCCCTCAACTGCGAGAAAGCTCTCTCTTTCCATAGATCAGGCTTGCCAGAGTCTCGGCAGGTCTGTAGACAGAACGCTGCCAGCTGAGCGACGGCAGTGTGAAATAGATCTATCGACCCGTCTGAGCTTTTAGCGTCGTCCTCCGGTTGGGATACGTGGTAGTATAGGACTTTGGGATCTTCTCCAATATGTAGAAAGACTAGTGATTTTCCAGCGGTCAGGTATCCATAACTACAGCCAAGGCGGATCATGTAGTGGAACGTTTGAGCCAGGGCTTTGGCGACTGTCTCTTCTATCTGCTCTTGCAGACGCGCCTCTCCATCGTTGCTGACTTTGCCGCTAGAGAGTCTCAGGACGACCCGAGTAAATAAGTCCTCTGTTCGCATGGCTTTCTGAAAACTTTCGACAGGTATTTTGTGTGCTGCTTTGTACTCGCTGGGGAATGCCGTACACTGTTGCCCCGAGAATCTGGTGCGGATGGCCCATTTATCTGGCCCTCTTTTCCTCACGACTTTGCGATGGAGCGCCATCCTCTTTTTCGACCCGGGTGGCCCCTGCACAGCCTCGAAGAATATCTCATCTCCATCGTTCCTGTCACTATCGCGATCAGTCTCCTCAGGCTCCAACAGACTGAGCGGCTGATTCTCGAACGAGATTACTTTACAGTCAAAATCCCGTCCGTTCGGGTGATCTTGGGATCGTGGACCAAATGCGGCAATAATGTTTTCCACAGGATCTTCGACAGCCAGATGCTCAAAAGTTCTGAGATCCTCCTCACTGGCGACCGGCCTTTTGTGGGAAGCTTCCGCTATGGCACAAACAGCTATTTTGGAGGGCAGAAGGAAGCCTGGTATAGTTTTTGTAATTATGTCGTGACACAGTCTCTGTGCATCAAGAAATCCGTTCCAAGGACATAGCGTCAATGGATAATGCTTGCCCTTTACATCGGTTGTCCCGCCACCGGATGATTTCGACTTGTCTTGCACTTTGAGCGTTGTGAACAGTACCTCGTGGCAAAGTAGCAAATACTCATCGTACGAGGTATTACGTTGGTCGCGTTTGAGGTTCTCCTCGCGTTCTCTTGCTGCCTTTTCTTGCTCTCTCGCTTCTTTTTCTCGTCCTCTTGCTGCGTTCTCTTGCTCTCTCGCTTCTTTTTCTCGTTCTCTTGCTGCGTTCTCTTGCTCTCGCGCTTCTTTTTCTTGCTCTCTTGCTAGTCGGGCTTGCTCATTAGCTAGTTGTTCCCTTTTTTGCATCGCATCCAGCTCTCGCTGGAGTCTATGAATTTTGTCATCGCGGTCGGTCATCGTGCTCTGGTTTTTGTCCGTGGGATGGTGCTTGAAGCGAGTTCACGTTGTCGTGTGTAAGTTTCTTGTTGATATGCACAACTATGATAATAACCCTGGTATATGAATATTAGGAGGCTAAAAAGAGCTGGTTATCTTATCGTGGCTTCCTTGTGGATGACCATCTGATAATATGCGATAATCCGAGCGATATGAATCTATGCGTAGGTCGCGGGGTCACAATGGTCGTAAAATCGGGTGAAACAGAACAACAACAGCGGCACGGGGGTCGTCAAGATCAGGATGTCAGACTAACTGGAAATCTATCTCTATGAGCCTGTTCTCTGCTTCGCAAGCAAGTGAAGTTGTGACTGGAGCTTAGCAGCCTTGTTTCATAAGGACGACTCGACTGTTGGACCAACATCGGCGCGATCCTCACATGGAGTTATGTCACATCAAGCCTGCCACCGCAGGATGCTTCGTTTATGGCGTTGAGTCTGGAGACCGTTGTTATTGTTCCTGGTATATTGCAAGGGACCATATAAATTCACACAATCAACATCCCGAAATCTGTGGAAAATAGAGTTATTCTATAACTCTAAGCTGCATCGATTAATGCTGCGAGGTGGAAACTAACAAGTTGTTTTAGCGCATCGGCCGAATCCATGAAACAAAAGCCGTACTTCATCTCCTTGGTGCAGCATTATGGCCCTTTGAGTCGTATCTTGAACGCAATAAGTTTATTCATTCCATGTCCTTTGTGCCTCACGACGAAACAAACCAATCATACCGTTTCCGCCCAAAACTAGCCAAGCCCTGGAAGCTTCTCAGAAATCTAAGGGTAGGTGCAACGACAAGCGTCGATATTCACCATATCGCTCAGAGTAAACCTCACTTCTACCCTTTTCTTTGCACCTCACAGGGTTTGAGTAGTTTGAGTCTTAGATTGCTGGTCGGTAAGTGGTACGTGTTGAATAGCCGTTCTAATTGTTCAAGATCACTCAAGTAAGCCTATTAACCAGCGTGATAAACGAGAGTACATGGCGTCCCCCACAAAGGCACACTCTCCACCCATTTCTGGACCCTGACCGGATCACCTCGGATTTCGATGTCTCTAGGCTTTTTTGACTTGTGCACCTCCTCGATTCCCCGCTCGTGTGGACGTTGACCTCCGCTTCCTGCCCCGAAAACACTCTCAAGAATTTCCCAAGGGCTTGGGCTATCCGAAGCAATTATAGTAGTTGATTCATCGCTTACGAGACTGCTGCCATTTATTGTGGGATCGGACGATGAGGCGTGAAGGATGTCAGACATTGGTGGGCATAGAAACAGCACAGAAGAGGGCTTACCAGCGCCTAAAGTGTCACAAGTCGAGATCATGTTGAAAAGGGCAAGATTCAGATGAGACTGAAGGGATTATTACAGTCAAATTTTTGCTGATGATAACTCCTAATATACCCTCCGTCCTCTTCACAGCAAATCCTCACCGCCAGAGCCTCCTTCACAATCAGGCTCTGCAGCCACATCACCTTCCTTCAAGGGCCGCAGAACCTGGACCTGCAGACTACAGTTACTTTGACCATACCGGAGCCTGGTCCCCTTTCTTCTTACCGCCAACCATCAAGAAAGCATCCTAGCTATGTAGGATGTATACTCTAACCCTGTCACGTCAATCCTACTGCATACAGGTGTTTACCTGGTGAATGTAAACCATCTGTAATTAAAGACTTGCCGCCTCCAGCTACCAGGGAATCTACGTCTACAACTTGATCAATCTGAAGGAAAATATGCGATCATTGTCTTTGGATGAGGGTGGTGACATGAGGATGGTTAATAAAAGACAGCGCTTCATAAGATACTGCTAGTCTGCCAGAGATAACTCAGGAAGCGGAATAAAGAGACACATGGGTTAACTTTTGTTATTTATATCTAGCCTACAGGTAACTTAAGCATCAAGAGGTATAATACATTGGACCTATGAATCCTCCAAACCTGTGATCTTGCAGCGAACGACCCAACGCTGAGTGCTCATTGATAATGTCAAGATCTCCCAGGACTGGCCTTGGCTCAGTGGGATCTCTTTAATCTGCTCAATGGAAAGACAGAATACGCGAACCGTATCCGCAATTCGATGACAACCCTCCAGAGCAAGGAATTCTTTCACATCGACTTTGTTTCCTACAAAGATTGGTTCTTGGCTTTTTAGATGCGATCTTTTGGGATAATCGTAACGAGACTCACTCTGCTTGATATCAACACAGCGGGCCGCTTTTTCACTCAAGATGCAATATGGAATCATCCTTCTTGATAAGTAGGAAGTTACTTTGGTGTTATGGAGGACCAAGGATGCGTAAAACAAATATGAAGTGTCGACACGTAGAATGACTGTTCTAGCTTTATATACTCATCCTCATCCTCTGGATGCCCAAGAGCATGCACAGGATACCTCGACACATGGAGTGCGGGTCTGGCGCTGCACCTCCACTGTCCAACTTATGCGGCGTGGATTGGACATGGGTTGCAATGACCTTTGCTGTTGATGCGCTGCCTTCACAACGAGAAAGACGGAACTCAGTGGTAGGGGGTTGATGCACCTCACAAACTTTACATCCCCTGTTTGCTATCACATTCGAACTTGAGTCGAAACCTCTATATCCGTGTTTGCTCAAACAGACTTATTGCTTATGAACCGTGAGCATACCCACGTTGGCGTTTAAAGTGGTTGGCACACTGTTACGAAATCCATGTTGCAACTAACGGGGTGCCTCGAAGTTGCCAGGGGATCCGCTGCAGGGTCAGTTTGCCATGCCCCATACTCTATCAGGAGCAGGGAGGGTGTGGCAATAAGCTACGCACGGGCATCGACTGCCCAGGGGCGTGTAAGTCACTCCAATATTAGCGTGGCTCTCTCGAGCTTCACCCAAAATGCTTGTTACTTCTTGCCATCAGTTCCGAGGACGAATTGAGCAAGGGATGCTGTTGGTCAGGCTCTGACTGATGACCTTGACTTGCCTGTCACAAATATCGGCCATCCCCTCCTCTGATATTTCCTCTAGTCTTCTCAATGCTGTATTACACCCTTACTCACCTCAACATCATTCTTTCTACCTACAGATCAACATGACCTTCTTTTCCAACAATACCCTTAGTCTGGAGCAGACTATCACCACCAACTACGTTTCCGCTCACTGCATGTGCCACAAAAGGCCACTCAAGTGGTACGAGGAACAGCTTGCCCTCAAAGGGCACATTGGTCTGAGTGACTACCTACGCTCCGAGCTGCCAGCCGACGAAAAAGTACGACTGAAACACAATGACATCGAGACTCTTGCGACCGACCTGATCGCCTACGTCGGTCGATGTGGAGCTCAGGGGAAGCCGTTCAGGGTCTTGACTGACCACGACGTGATTGAGCCTGATCATACCAACGAGCTCAGCTACTTTATCTGGGTCAAAGATTTGGGCCTCGATATTGATATTGAGTCTTGGTCTCCTCACAAAGCCTGGAAGCTTGCGCCGGTCCAGCTGGGTTACCTCGCTGCTCAGACATGTACCATGATATCTCGGAGCAACACCCCCTGGACAACCTGGCTTGCACAGCTTGTTACGGACCTGAACAAGAGCCTCCACAATCCTGGCGCTCCCACCTCGCCGCATTGTACGTGTTTACCACACCACACCAGCTTATCGCTTAATACTGCCGTTGACTTCGAACGTGGACCCATACCCTCCAGAAGCGGTGAAACAGATGATGATGCGAGCTCAGACAAAATGCAGCATCCTTCACCGGAATCTCAGAAAAGAGATTCTGTCAAGCTTCGTGTTAAGCGCAAGTTTGATATGGTTCGTATGGGTGGTACGATTGTCGAGGTCCCCATTAGATCTCACACTGATGGCGGCCAAGCTGATGGCATAATCATGGACGACGGTGGACATGGAGGCAAGCTTGCATTTCTGACTTGCCTCTACAAGCGGCTTCATACAGAGGTGAAGCTTCCCGTTCTAATCGATCTGAGCGAAATGCAATCCCTTCTTGAACTACTTCTGTTCCTTTGTCAAGCGATTTTCGAGAAGCTTGGACAAGCCAAACGTCTACCCAACGATCCTACGATACTCAATGTATACATTACAGAGATGATCGAACTCTTTGACAACACTCATGAACCGCTTCAAACCGTGTACCATGTGCCACACTCCCCAAAGAAGCCTCGAGAAGTTTTGGCCTGTCTGCACTATCTGTTTCCAGGCGACCTTGGTTGGATCAATTTGCAGAGCATAACCTATAAACAGTTTGCTATTGTTGTTGGCTTCTACCTTGGTCAAACAAGCCGGGTTCCCAGACATGAAGCTGGCTTATGGTATCTGACCGGAATAGCGACAGATATAGCGAACGCAGTCTATCCCCGAAGAGTATCTGTCTTACTCGACGAGTTTCACTCGTGCCCGGCGGGTACCTTCTACCATTCTGACTCTGGAGATTCAGAAACAGAAGAAGAAGATGAGGGCATGCTCCAATTAGAGGGAGAAATTACCAACCTGGGCCTTTCGTCGAAAGATGCCTCCAATAGGCCAAGCAAGGGCCATTACACCAGTTCCCAAC
The DNA here is from genome assembly GCA_019189775.1 of Fusarium annulatum. Lineage (NCBI taxonomy): Eukaryota > Fungi > Ascomycota > Sordariomycetes > Hypocreales > Nectriaceae > Fusarium > Fusarium annulatum. Next base: position 52,393 of record JAHAPR010000039.1, read on the forward strand.
CTGATACACCTTTTGCTAGTGTCGATACACTACAGCACATTGCAGGTCACCCTCAAATATATCACAAAATCCTCATTCTATATGTTGCCCTCCACGAAGGCACATCTCAGGCTCCTTACGACTTTAGGGCCTTGTACGAAGCCTTTATGCAAAACGGACTGTTCAACTTTCTGAAACTCTTCCGCAGACGCCTAGCTGGAACCTTTCGACCGTACAGCGCCTGCCGACATGACCTCTTAGCAGACTTTGAGGACTTACGGCTGAGAGTCAAGACTCGAAATGGTCACAACTTCACGAGACTCCATATTAGTCACCAATTTGAGCGCGGTTTGGACGACAAAACAGTTCTCCTGCTGTTAGGTCAGGCTGCGAGGATCTCTGTTCCTGAATGTTCGCGTGACACTCTGGCCAAGATTGCACTTCTGACAGGAATGGTCCTCGCAGAAAGTGGTCGCTACATACTAGACGACTCTTCAGTCACGGGCACTGGCTACAAAATTGCTCTACATTCCTTGCTGCTCCAAGAATGTCCGCATGCTACCTCACTTCAGTCTTTTGGGTCTCGATCACCATCCACTACTGCCATTACCAGCGTCATGCTTGATGAATCATTGATTGGCAGCACGGACGATCAAGGCTCTCGTGACGACCGAAGTGAGTTCGACTTTGTTGATGTGGCTGAAGGAGACGAGGCAGAACTTGTATTTTGAGCCCAAGTTTGATAATAGGCAAAGGTCTGTGGGGCTTTAAGATGGATAGACTCTCTTTCAATACTATCGTGTTTTTCAAGGTAACAAAGGTAGAGCCTACTTTTTTTTAGTTCGATTTAAATGGCCTGAATGTTTATTTATTGGAATACAAGATGCTCAAGAAAACCCCTTATAAGCTACCATATCAACCTGACAGATATGTTCACCATTGAAAATATCGAAAACCCCACGTCCTTGAATAAACCAACAGCGAGACTTTGTATCATCGGTATGACTAGATTATCTGGATGTCCTCAGTGATGACCAGACTCAGCTTATCCAAGACTGCTTTGGTCATGATGCAAATGTCATCGCAAGGCAAGGCGACACGGTCGTTTTGGTGACAATATAATGTATGGATCTCTGGTTTATACCTATAACTAGCCTAACCCATCGTGTACCCGCTGCCGATTGAGGTTCGCATACAAACACACCGATCCATCCGACGCATGCAGATGCAAGGATCTGACGTGACTTGCTGCGAGGCAGAGCGGAGACTCTGACCGTAATTTCACAACGCTGCTGTCCACCAGTGTCCGGGATTCTAGCGCTTAACCATACCTGACGGAACAGATGAGCATGAAAGTGCAAGTCCTTGAGCGAACCATCTCCAAGCCTGGTGAAGAGCTTCCAAAGAAACTTCCCAAGCCCGTTTACCTATATCGAGACTCCTCTCGAGACAATCACTAATGTGATAAACAAGCACTAAGAGAGTTGGTGCTCTTCAGGCATCGTGCGAGTGGCGCCTCTAGTTCCAGGCCGATCGCTTCTTGAAGCCAAGGCCCTGCCCCTGAAAACTAGACGCCGAGAGGCCAGAAATTTATTGCACCTCATCTCAAGGGGAACCCTGGCCCTGTATGAATGAACAAGACGATCTCGCCTTAGCGGGCATGAAAACCGAATGCCCGTCCCATAACGGCTCAAGACATTTCTCTCAGGAGGAAACGATCGCTATGTTGACAATTCTCCCGTCACAGAGATTAGCTTTACAGCCGAGATACTGTGCAAGCCAAGCCCTTGGGTCCTTCTCTCTCACCACGGCTTGCTGATCGGATGGACGCAAACTGCCCCCTACTTTCTGGATCACATACTGAGTTTAAGGGGAGTAGCAAAGTATAAGAGGAACAGGTTGCTATGTTTAGTACAGCCATAGCGATACAGGCAAATAGGGGTAGAATTATGAAATAGACATATCAGACACCCGCCTCCGCTGGTATTTCTTTCAATCCCTCACTTCCACGCGAATTCCTCATTCGATTCCGCTTGTCGTAAATGATTGCCAGTAAGTGGTTAAAGGGGTCGGGATGATGCTCTTCAGAACTAGATGTCGTGTTCACCACTATGGTTGGCTTTTTGGCTTTATTCCACTTTGATTTGTTCGGCCTCGTGTTAAGAAATATGTTGGCGTGGACTCGATCATCATCAGGGGATGGGTTGTATATGATCTCAAAAAAGTTTCCGTTTTTGTCGATGCTACGGCCCTCGCAGTGGCCTTTCGGCCTGATCCAGCCATGGATTACGTGCTCTTGCCCAGTGACACCAATGCCAGGGTGGAAGTCATCCGCTTCCATGTGGATAGGTGCCTCGTCCATGCGGATAGGTGCCTCGTCCAACTCTGAGGTTCTTTTACCACGAACCTTGTGAATATAGACAGTGAGGACAATGACAAAAGCATTAATTAAGACGATTGGCACGCATATCGCTATGGCAATGGTAACACCCTTTGAAAATGACATTTTCAACTCGGCCTAGGTCTTGGAATCGTATGCACCGCGGCCCTGATCAGAGCTACACATGAAGTAAGGTGGCTAGAAGACAGGCTTGAACTGTTAAAGTGATGTTGCTTGGCGAACCAGTGTTGGGTGAGGCCTACCAGTAGTTGCCTTACCGGACTGCACGCCCCTTTTAAGTAGTTTCTTCATAGTAGTGGAGGATGCGTTTGCTCTTCATAACACGAACCCTTGCCTCATAATCCTGCAGTGATAACAGACATGGATTGTTGACTCGAACCTAAACTTTCCGCTGATACCGCACCAAAAAATATGCTGCTCAGACGACGCCAATAAACTTGAAAGTACCACAAAGTCGCTCCTGGCCGTATGTCCGGCCTACACCAATCCACAAACACGCCCCCTCCTGGTAACTCTCCCTAGTAGTGGCCCCTGGAGATCCACACACAGCTCTATTAGCATCAACCTGCTAGCCTGTATTCGGTGCGATAAACTTCCAAATTGGTCCTAGCACCCTCGGCTAGACAATGTCCGCAGTCCCGTATGACACGACTTTACGCACGTTGCTTTTGGCATGAACCTGACCCTCTCATTGTCAATACAATTGTCGCTTTGATGCATCCTCAAGTGCCAGACGCTCATCAATCCTCTAGTCAAGACAGCCTTCGTGTCGTGCTCCAGGATCCCGCACGACCAATCACAAGGCGAGAGCGCCTTCCCTGCTCAATACCGCAGACCGAGGAACAATGGCAAAGCTGTAGGTCGGCGCATGGCTTGGGTACTCCGGAGAACATTCTCAACAAGATAGCAAGGTTTGAGCAGTTGGATCGTCACGAGCTAGACCCTTGGGAGAAGTTGGTCATTATTGCAGCAACGATAGTTGATTTGTCTATTGGACATGACGAGGACGCGTTGGAGCTCGGAAGAGTCTACGCCTACCGTCTCGGTTATAGCACACGCCGCAGAGATAGGGCTGCAGTGCTCGGCCTCATCCAACTGCTCGACCGTTTCTATGCCGGCCTGGAACACCGTGCTTTCGAGCTGCTGGTGATTTGGAGTTGGTATCCACTCCGTTTCTTAGATTTACGGCATTAATCATCTCCTAGACGTTCCTCCGTCAAGTCTCCGTCTGTGGACTTCCAACAGTTTTGAAGAAACATTTTCTGAGTTCTCAGGAACTATTCTCGAGCTCAAGGAAGAGATACAGGCTTCCGTTCCATTATATATTCCTTTTCTAGTGAAGCTCTTACGACCCCAGTACACCCTGAATCAAATTCAGAAGGCTCTCAAGACCAAAGCCCTGACCCCATATGATTGGGACACATTCCAAAGGACATACAGAGATCGGCAGTGCGTACCTTGTCTCCTCAGCACTCTGGGTGACTTCCGCACGCCACATTGCCAAACTGAAACGACCACGTCACAAACACCACAAGAGTTGTTAGCGCCCAACCACAAGGACGAATCTGACTCGAGCTGCGCCATGCATCTCGACAAGTTGTACCCTGGCATTCTCTATGTTCCAATCACTGGCTATACCACATTCGATATCTCATACGAACTCCGGCGACAAGCTTCACGAGCCGAAAAGGAGCAAAGCGTCTGCAATCGAATAGAGAAAAATGGCACCCGTATTAAGCAGTATAGCTGGTCCGATGAATATCATCTACCTGTGGCTAACCAAGCCATTGATGACTTGGTAAGTGTGCTGGTCTACATGAGGAAAACCATGCTAAGTTGAAAGGCGCAAGCAGGCATCTTATGTCGAGAAGATGTCTTCAGGCAGAAAGTGTATGTCCAACATCGTGGGGAGCTCAAGGTCAAGATGTCAAAATTGCAGGTCATTATACCTACTACATCACCAAAAGAGCCCCTGTTTGTATCACTAAGCAGCTCTGAGCTTAGCAGTTCACAGTTTAGACACAGGATTGCTTGGAGGGTCAACCGTGGGCTTTTACTTGAACAAGGCACAGTGTTATCGGCAACTGAAAGTGTTTCCTTCATCTCAATGGCAACGTCTTTAGATTAACCTCTGATAGCTTCCTGAATACAGATCTCTATAGCCCAAATGGACTTTTCTCATGGCCTCACTTTTGCTCTATATACATCATCGGCGGTTATCAGGTCCTCGAAAGCGACGGGTTCGACATCCTCTGCAGACCCGGAGGGCTCATCAGCTTCGGTAGGTTTGGCAGGCTCAATGGGCTTTGTTGGTTTGCCCCCTTATGTTGAAGAGTTAAAACTTGATGAAGTACTGAAGGCGATGAATCTTACCTTCCTCTGGCTTTCCAGAGTTGTCCTTGTTACTGGTCTCCGCAGGCATAGTTGCAATTCGGTTGTCAAGTTTTGAGTATTTCCCAGGGTCAACAGACAGACGTATACTATTCAGGAGTTGGCTATTTATATTGGTCACTCACATACTTTTGGGAGGAAGGTCTCAACTCTGTTGGTCACCAATATCATGGGCTACATTACAGGCCTCCAAGGTCAGCCTCATCTACGTTCACCGACAATGGTGCACACCTAACGCAGACCTAATAGAACTATCGAATATGCATTTATAAGACAAAGAGGGCATTTCAAGACAAGGTGTCAGTCTGTGGGAGTTTTGTATATGACTATGCTTGTAAGGAAGTAGCCTTGTGTATGAGACGGTTCTAGATGGTTGTGTATGTAAATCATGATTGTTAGAACAACCAAGTAAGTTTTCAGAAGTATACTTCAAGGAATTGATTCAGTACCAATCAATCTACTTCTTCAAGAGTTCACCACTAATATGCTCGACTGAGTAAGAATCCTGTTAGGTTTATAGTGAAATCTCAATCTTGATCCTAACCGCTATAGTCCCTCTTTTTTGAATCACGCAAGCATTCAACTTGAACAAAGTAGAATTCTCGCGCTCTCATAAGGTTTATCGCCGCGATATGCTCATAAGCTGTCTATCACCATTCAAGGAACATATTAGAAGATTGACTTAACTCTGGGTGTGACTCTATAAACCAGCAGAATCTAACTGCACTTGACTGCACTTGACTGCACCTGACTGCACCTGACTGCACCTGACTGCACCTGACTGCACCTGACTGCACCTGACTGCACCTGACTGCACCTGACTGCACCTGACTGCACCTGACTGCACCTGACTGCACCTGACTGCACCTGACTGCACCTGACTGCACCTGACTGCACCTGACTGCACTTGACTGCACTTGACTGCACCTGACTGCACTTGACTGCACCTGACTGCACTTGACTGCACTTGAGGAATACGTTTTACATTGATTATGTAAATCAATAGATGCTGTCATATTATGTAAACCACTTCTTGTGAGCGTTGACGGATGAACTCAGGTGAATTCTCAGGAACTTGTTATTCCTCTTCACTTATTTATTAGGGTTGCATAGAGTGCATCTCCAGCCGTCTGGAGTGTAGCCGTTTTTGCAGCCATTCGCACAGCCGGACTCGGGCATGGTATATGTTGCTAGCTGTGATGTAGTTAGAAACCTTATGCCTAGAAAACGAGATCAACATACCGGGAAGATTGGCAAAGATTCCTGATGATGTTAGGTATAAATTGCGAGTTTAGGCAGCACATCACAAGACAATTTATCGTGAGGGTACCGCATAAGTGCATATTGAATATGAGAGTTAACGACCCTTTATATGCAAGACGCTCCAAATATGACGTGGAAAGAAAATGCCCCGCACAGAAACCTCAAGGTCAGCTTTCACAGCAACAGACGACATGGCCATACCAGGTCCCGATTCCCTGGTAGACGTGTTTGAATCTACACAAATCGCTTGTTCAATAACGGCCGATGACTCGCTTGAATTTTTCAACGAACATGGATTCTTCTATCAAGAAAGAGCGGAGATTGGAGAAATGGTCTTTGACTTATATCGAACCAACCGCGCGAAGAGTAAAGAAGTGACTTGGGAATATTTTAAGCCAGTGCTTCTTGTAGACCCAGTAAGTGCAAAATGCCGATCGAACAGATGATTGTTAACCAGTATAGAGGCTAAAGAGCATCCTTGACTGTTACCCCGAACCCGGCCTGCTCCGATCGCCTTGGGGTATAGTTCCAAAAGCCTACTACAGTTGGGAAAACCCAAGCTCCGAGGTAGATAGCGCGTTGATCGCGTACATGTTAGCCCCGAAGTCGCAGGGCAGTTGTAAGGATGGCTCTCATCAACGCAAATTTCGGGTCGAGAAAGTTGATGAAGACGGAACCCGTCATCTGCCCGATGAATCTTTGGAGGACTATCCCGCAAGGCCCATCGTCCTTATGAAAGGCGGAGTGTAAGATGCTTCAAGCTCCATTGGCCATGCCGTTCTCTAACGTATAACAGACTCTTAGTTCATCCAGCGCTCGGTCATAGAACAGAGACGGGCTATTCGATTTTACTCGACGCATGGAAGACGGAAACTGCGAAGATTCGTTTCTCAGTCAAGCATTCGACAAAACGCCCAACCTCAGTCGAAACATAATGGAACAGCACTAGCATCCATGAATGGAGGATCGACATAATGTTGTTGCCACATTGTGTATGAGAGCTGTTGCATCACAGAATCTCTAGGCGTTCCATCGTCTTGAATAGTCAAGCCATGAGGTGTCACCACTGATTCCGGGATCTCCTGGAAACTTCGAGACGAGGCAGCTGGCGGAGGGGTAATCGTTTTCCTGATCTGTCTCAAACGCTCAGACAGAATCTTTATGCCCAAGGTCTCTTCGATGTGCACGTGTCGCGAGTGAATTGTTGGTCTATCCGGTTTTTGTTTTTGACATGAATGCAGAGCGTATGCGCTTGCTAAGGCGAATTTGTTATTGCAGCCGTCACAAGGACGGTTCCATTGGTAGTCTATGAGAACTATTTCAGTTGCTGAATTAATTATTATGGAATCGGATGTTATACGCTTAAAACGGTGACGCTCCATGTCCGGGAGTTGGTTAAATCTCTCGGAACAGCCATCCTCAAGACAAGAGACTGTCCTCGGTCGCGTTCGTTGTCGCGTTCGTTGTCGCTTTCCCTTTGCCCTTATTTTTCCATAGCTAGGTGACCGTTGCCGTTCTCCTAGTTCTGGTTCGTGGTCAAGATACGGATCACCAGCTATGGCATGATCACGGGATTCAAAGTCTTCGTCGGAGTCTTGACAAAAGTCCTTTACTAACTGAACAATCTCAGACTGTTCTTCGGTTAGAGTCAAAAATCATAGCAAACAGAGGGCTATTCACACCTGGTGCCGAAGTAGATGGTTGCGATGGTCATCTCGTGATATGATGCGTTCTGGGCAACAAGGACAGGCTCTAGGATAGGTTTTCATTATGTGGTAAAGTTCGTTTAGAAATTTGGCGCCGTCCTCCCGTCACGCTATGAGACAGTAGGCGTGATATCGCTCCTGTAACCCCGCTTCTATCATTTCACTTGTTTATAGGAATATGGTCTAAAGTTAGCCCGATCCGCTTCACTAGTACTGCAAGATAGCTACGTAGTAGACGTAGATCATGGTTTCTTCGAGTGGTAAAGTATCGCCTTCTGCTCCCTCTCTTAAGTCGCGCCAACGTCTGCAGTTACTTGAAGTCTCGGAAGCATCCGATGCTCTTTGCTGCTTTCTTGGGGTGTTTACGCTCATATTTATGGCACTGCCAGACATATTTTGCTCATCGACTATAGCTACCGGACTTTGCAGCTAAAGCGACGCGTCTAGATCACTCTATCAGCACAGCGCGGCGCAACTCAACTCTAATCAGAAAAGAGATGGGATCATGTTCTTCGATGGTTCTGTGGGGTGGCTAAGAGATGAGTGCAAGGCTCAAAGACGGAAATTGTATTCAATTAGTTCGGTTTCCAAATTGTTTCCTGTGATGTAATGTTCTTGGACCCAGTACTCTTCCCTCTAAGCGATAGTCGTCGGTGTAGACCTGCTGGTCGTTGTCTTGGTTGGGTAACGTGCATTCTGTTCTCTTGCTGTCCTCGCGCGATGCTTGTGCCACCACTTGAGCAGGTTATCTACAATGCCTCCACGATCATCGGCCGGAGAGCTAGCCAAATCCGCCTCAATCATCCATCCCGTGTATGCAGCGTCCTCCATTCCCCTATTTCCGATCTTGTTCATCCTCCCTGGAAGTAGAAAATAATCGAAAGCTCTTCGTCATCAATAGCTGTGAATGGTCACGACTCCCACTCATCGTGAAGTCACAGTCATGAATTTCCCAAGCGCTGACACAGCGCCGGGTTTCAGGTCTATGTTAGCGTGCGGCGCATCACCAACTAGGGTGCTCACTTGCCGCCATTAACATTCACCAACTCGAACATCGCCCAGTCAATCCTAAAAGCTTGCGCGATATGAACTACATGTTAAAATATCAACCTCCATGGCGAGTTACGAGAGCTGACAATAAGCGCGCGCCAATCTCTAGCCCATGTCACACATTGCATAACAGGCTGAGCGTCCGAAATTTGATAGGCTGTTCAGTTCATGATGGCCTTCAATCCGGCAGTTAGACGCTGCATTATCTCAAGCGAACAGCTTCGAATCGAATACATTTATAATAAATAGTCTCGCCGTTCCTCCTCGTTTATCACTTTTCTTCAATCTCCACTGCGGCACGTTCTACATAAACAGAACACACATTACCAATCACCTTCCCCAATTCTTAGCTCCTGACAGAACGAGATAACCATCATGTCTACCAACTATCTCCGCTTCCTTACCACGTCCCAGGTCAAGAGACTCTACGATACACACATCACCCGCGTCCAGCCGACACAACCTGTTTACCTGGAATCTGCTGTTTATTCGCCGCAGCAGCACAAAAATTATGGCGAAAATGACCTTTTCCGGCTAGCAGGCGTTCTTGCCGAGAAGATCATCCTCAATCACGCCTATCAGGATGGGAATAAAAGAGTTGCTTTGTTAGCTGCAGATATGTTCTTGAAGATCAATGGATATCAGCTTCAGAAGAAGCTCTTTACTAGCGACGAATTAGATCAGCAACTGCAAAGCGCTCACATCGCTGTCGCGATGAACCAGTGGGACGCTGAACAGTTGGGGGCATTCTACAGGAGCGTTGCGACACCGATTCCGCGCATCACGTCAGAAATACAACGATACATAGATAAGAGCGAACAAAGCTAGATAGCTATGAATAATGCTGGTCACTGAGATCGAGGAGAGAATCGAGAGCAATTGCAAACGAGTTCGGACACTGAGTGTGGATCAACTGTTGGAGTATCAATAGACACGTTGTCAGTTTTGCTTGCTGTAGTCAAGAGAAATATAATTAAAAAGCCGCATGGTTTCCATACACTCACTCATCTTACCACTTATAATAATTAGCTATGCTTCAATCTCTCCAAGGCGCCCTTCAGCTCGCTTGCGCTTTCTCTCGACGCTCGTTCAAAAGTCTCTGTGAAATCGAAGAAACACATCATGTGGTCAGAGTTGTTCCGAAAAAGAGGAGCTGGTTTCACAGTACTTACCATCAGGGGTTCCGTCAAGCGTGATCGCATGCCAGTTACCAGAGAGCCAGAGCGTCGCAGAGCTGATCTTGCCCTTGGTCTGACCCAGGTTTTGACTTATGTCAATACGAGGAAACGGCAGAGACTCTAACCTATTCTTAATGCCAAAGAAAGTTTACGGCGTAATAGAGATACTGACTGTGGGAGAAATGTTTCGAGTCGTGATGAAATTGAAGGGAAAGCGTTTCGGAATGGTTGCAAACGCTCGACCCAAGTTGCGCGATCGCAACTCTAATGGCGTTCCCAACTTCGGGTTCAATGTAAATGTAACTCTCACCAGGATCGCCAACCATGATCCCAGTGTCACGGGACGTAGGCATGCCCCTTGGGTCTATGGTGGTGAACCTTGCGACCGCACTATGATATGCACGAGATCGGAATTGCAAAAAAGCTTTGCTTCCGAGACGGAGTGAGTGGTATCGACGAGGAAACATTGTATTCGACCCGCGACGAGTGGTGCCAGTTGAGTTGCTTCAAAGGAAGAAAACACTTGTGGAAATAACAAGTGATTAGGGGTCGTCTGTGGTCCGCTATCTGGGATAGTCCTGGTCTCAAATGGATATACAGTTGTGCCTCAAATATGGCATTATCGGAGGAGTTATCGACTGCTTAATATAATTAACGGGGTTTGCCACGATGACCGAGTCTGCGCCAGAGAATCATGAAGACAAGTCCATCACACTGATCGCGGGGGTTAGCGCCTCAAACCCACTCCCGTAGGGCCTAAGAAAGGAGGACGGCAGAAACCGGGGTACAAGAAAGATGGACATTGCTCCTTAAATGTGCGAGTCAGCAAACATGTTTGTGAGAGTCAAGGATGCTCGATTGATTGATTGGCTGCTGATCACAGACTTGTAGGAGGACCCCTTGTGACGTGACAGATAGCCAGTCATTTTCACTGGATATGTATGGGTATGCAAGGCCCGTGCTCTCAAGCTCAGACCAACGGATACACGGGTAGAGATCAGCCTCTTTTTAGTGTACCTAAGCCATTCTTGTTTGCTACTCCACAGAGGTACCGTCTCTTGCATGTCAAAACACCTTACTCAAATTCACAAGGTGCATGTCCTTCCATTAAAGACGCAGTTTGAACAAGCATCACCCCATCTTTTACATCCGCCTGTCAAAACGCCGTACTTGACACATTGCTGACAGATACTCTCGAAGTCCACCTCTTCACCATTGGAGTGAATGATCATTGCACGCGCGGCAGCTTGATTCCCTTTTTTGAGACGTGCGGGGACCATAAGACTAACACTAGGTGGGAGATGTCTGTGACTTCCTGCACTGCAGTCCAGATCATCGTTTGCCGTATGAGCAGTATGCTGAAAAGTTTGATTCACCATCTTGAACTTGAGGCAACTCAGTAATCGACTTGAAGAACTTGAACAATGAGACGAGCCAAGCAACGAGTGAGCCATTATAAGTTTGAGACCTGGCCAGCCAACCCTTTGCCGCAATGCCAGCCACTTCGAGTTCAGAGTTAATGGTCTCAATCATCTGCTCCGCGCCCACTTGGACCGCCTGCATTATTGATCTGCGTCCGTTGGGTCTCGAAGAGATACCCTGGCAGTCACGATTTGTGACTGACTGTCCATCTTTCAGATGAGCCACTGGCCAGAAATAGTTCGCCTTGCAGTAGCGTTATTTGCCCTCAATCGATAACCCAAATCATTATACACACCCCTCCCATGTCACTTCCCGGCCTTTAGGGGCAGCCGGGCTTATCCTATCCCATTCGTAGGATAATATCAGCTCTCTTACATGGGATAGTTGTTTATGTCTTATATAACTCAGGGGCCGATGGCAGCATCTCATTATATATCACTTGGCCACGCTTTAATTCACATGCAGCAACAGCTTGCATTTATCTACCATTCAGTCGGTTACAGAAGCCATGGAAGACTATATGGGCATACAATCCAATTTCACCCTACAGAAGTTTGGGTTCGGGGTTGATCTCATGTGCTGCGAGTTACCGTGCATTTCTTCAAGTGGAATATCAATACCAACCCGTAAGTAAACTTGAGTTTCAGGAGATTGAGTTTCAGGAGAACAGAAAGCTAAGCTGTCAACTAGATTATGTTCTCGAAAATTTCCACAACTCACTGCAGATATACTGCGATGCTCTGTCAGATGAATTCCTCGCTTCTGTCAAGAACAGCAAGTCAGAAACCTGGCCGCTGGATCAATGTTGTCTCATACTGGAGCTTGCTGCATGCATACAGCAGCAACGTACTACAGAGACATTGTCTCCTAGCGCCGAATACCACAAACTCGCAGAAGCTATCGCAACGCGCTGCAATCATACCACTATCTTCATTCTACTGAGGCAAGTGTACTCTTGTTTCTGGCTCAGATGCGAAGGCGATTTGAAAGGATGCCGAGTGGGTTTGTTAAGAGCATGCCAATACAGCCAAGAAATAGATCAGCATGATAACCAATACTCTGAGTTGAAGGGGAGGATTTGGAGTTATTTGACTGTATGGGATAGGTGAGTTTCTCTTCAGTGTCTATCTTAATAGTGGCCTTTTGTTTACTCTACTAGGGAAGCATCGATCCTACTATGGCAACCAAGAATCATCAAAACAGACTCAGGTGTCGAACTTTTCAACTTTCTTGCCAGCCAGAAAGTCCACAAGCATTACCCTGAAGTTGTGGCGTTAGTCTTCGAAATCGAGTCTCCTATACCTGCTTCAGATGTTGTTCACTACTGCACCATGGCCTTAGCTTATCTGCGTCTTATCATACAGTCACTCCAGCAAAATAAGGTACAGATGCGTTTTTTTGAGTTCTATATCTTCTATACTGCTTGGACTATATGCTGTTCAGTGGAACACACCCAATGCTTGAGACTAAGTTCTATCAGAGAACTGGTAGTCTGGTCGTACGATACCCTATCTGCAAGTCAGTCTCTGAAAGAACTTGCAGCGATACTGAATTCAATCCGGCCACTCGACTTTCAGATATCAAGGAGCATTCACAGCCGCTTTCAATACCAAATACCTGAGCTGTCGTTAGAGGGTGTCGGGTTTGTATTCGGAGACGGGACGGTTGTTGCTGAACCACAAGCCATACCTCAACTCAGGGGGGCGCTTCGCCGAATGCCCAAGCCAGTTACATACAACCAGACCATAAGTATTTGGATTGATGAAGCGGTAATGTAAGAAACCCCCCTTCTGTAAAGGTACTCTATTAATGTCTACATAGTGAACTATCATTTAGCGAGCCAAGGCAATCAGCTGAACTACTGAGACTTCAAGGCAACCGTGTCCGGGTTACAGCTGAATTCTCCAGCCAGATACCAGAACAAGAAGTCAAGGTCCTGCTGTGGAATCAGAATGATGGTAGTAGGAGGCAAATAGGCCCTGCCACCAAACTGGGGAGGACGCGGTGGCATATCAACATTACCTGCAAGGACTTGCTTGGACATGCTGTCATGTTTAGCTATTACCGAGAAGAGGTGATTTCAGTTCCGGTAACATCAGAAATCCTTGTGTCACCGGTTCCTGAGTCGCCTGAACAAACCTGTCCTTCCGAAATCCTTGTGTCGCCGGTTCCCGAATCGTCCGAGCTCACTAGCCCATCCGAATCAGGGTCTTCTTTGGCAGCGTAGGTTGTTCTTACCAATATATTCTGAGGTTTCTAACACGCTGTAGGGCTGATGCCACAGTTGGCTTGCCTCAAACCGAAAGGGAACCCCCATGTGCATGGGTCTACACATATGGTGTTGGGAGTTCGGCTCTGAAAGACATCCTTATTAAGCACAACTCTGATTACTATACTTGTCAGGCCTATCCCAGCCTCCGAAAGCGACTGATTGCTTCTGCAAAGGAGCAGCCTCCGGAGATAGGAAGCTTCAAAGAGCTGTAGGTCTAATTCCTTGGCTAACAGAGTTCGCTTCTAACTCTTCTTACCTTCCCAGTTCGATAACACCCTATCGAATCCACTATTGCACGGAGAAATATGTTGAGAACCAGCTCCATCTCAAAGCCGACTTCTCTCAGGATATATCAGATCGTTCTATTATCATCAAAACGTATATGCCTGGTCACCAAGGCTGTTCTATCGATGCTCAACAACATAAACAAGCAAGTCAATGCAGTATCTCTATCAATGCGGTTAACTATCATGACAAAATTATTGTTTTCAATTGCGATAATGAGTACATAGCATCATGCCCAGTCAAGTAGGTTTCATTCAAGTATAGCATCATACCATCCTAACCATTATCTCAAGGCGACCCTGGACACAGAATTGCGACAGCAACCTTTACAAGTTGAAAAGAGAGAAGAAGAGCGATTCATATATATACAACTTCTTTTCACCTTACATAAGGGGTTACATCACTGAAGATTTAGCGTGGTTCAGTCAGCCATTTGACAAACGAAATTTTCAAAGAAGAAGAAGAGTGGTCTCAAAGTTGATTGGAAGTGGGAGAGAGGTCCATTGGCGAAAAGATCGTCAAAACCTAGGAAAGGAATTCCGCGGTATGCAGTTCCAGTCATTTGAGAAGTTCTGGAGAGCCGAATGTTCAGGCCAGAAGCGCCATATTGCCCTGCATTTTAATTAAGCAGCCATATTTCCATCACTTCAATGCACAAATTATAATACACCGAAACCAATCAATTCACACACTATACTTGTCCTCAAATAACACCTTCGCTTGCTCTTTCAGGGGTCCACCTTAGGGATTCAAGCATCTCCCAGCGAATATTCACTCGCATATCATCAAGTTTTCTTCCCAGCCCGACACCCAAAATACTCTTTGGAACGGTGGGAGGGTCATCGTCGTCGAGGATCTCAGCATACTTCAACCCCTCGCTATCACTTTCGAATATCTCAAGCACACGGCGTGAGCTATTCCATTAAGGTACACGTCCGGAGCGGCTTCCCAACAAACGACACACTCGTCCCAGGCGTACTGCTTCGGTGGACCGGCTGGCGCAGTGATGACAGAGGAGCTAGAGAAGTACGACAAGGCGCGCACCCTCCAGACTTATTTCCATCGCATGTTCGGTTGGGCAGGTCGTCTCAGATCACCGGGGCATTGCTAAACATGAAGGCCAATGAAATAACCTCTTTCGATATTATTACACACTATACTTGTCTTCCAGCAGCCTCTTTGCCTCCTCCTTCAGGGGGCCATCCTCCAAATCCTCAAGCAGCTCCCAGGTATCTTTCCAGCGAATTTTGATAGACTCTGGTGTCTCCCCGACGATGCCCTTGACTTGCATACGTTTATCGGCACCTATCAGGTCATACCTTTCCCACGTGTCCTCCCATCGGACCCTGACTTGCCTGTCGTTCAGTGATTTCCCCAGCCTCACACCTAGCACAAGTACAGGCTGGGCTGGCTCATCCACAAGCGAGGGTTGGGCTGGTACGTCCACAGGCACTGCTGCCTCATCCTCAGGAACCTTGATAATCGTACAGGCCACGACTCTGACCGGATTTCTCGGTTTTTTTCTGCACAATGGGCATTTATCGATGAACCCTCGCTTCAGGTTCAGCCGCCTCTGTCGTGAACCGTAGGCACACCGCGAGCACAACGCATGGCCCACGCGAAAAGGAGGTCCGCCAGTGTCTGGGTAAACAGTCGAGCAGTCGTAGTAGTGATCCGGGAAATCCTCGAAACATACCACACATTCTTTCCAGGCGATCTGCTTCGTCTTTGGTATCCCTTGCAACTTACGTTTTGCACAATCGTCGCAGAAAAGCTGAATTGAGTCAATCAAGACTAGAGAAATGCAACAGGAAACGGAAAACGAACCTTGTGATTGCTTGATGCTCTCCATTTCGGCTCGTCGTCAAGATGTTTGAGGCAACGCCAACAGAGGTCCCAATGCCTGGATTCCATGTTGATTCGATTGTCCCAGGAGGTCAAGAGAGTGGAAAGGGATGAAGAAGCAAGAACAGAAAGTGGGAGACGAGCTGCCTTTAAGTACTCAGAGCCAGCACCTCAATCACGCGCCTGACCTCAAATGATGTAATCCCCCCGTTCAAGTCAACCACCACGCTCAAGTCGAGCCCGTGATGACGCCCGCTGTATGTGATCGGCACACGCCATAGCATAAACCTGGCTTGGAGCGTCCTTGTATGAAACTGGGCTGTGATATCTAGCCGAATCAGAAGACAAGAAGGCAATATTGCCGTGATTTCCCTCTGCTTGGCCATTGAGCGCCCTTGGCTCTCTGGTTGAGATGACCCCGTGATCAAACCAGAAGCGTGACTATAAATGCTTGCTTCCTCCCCAAACTGCAAGGCAAGATTTTACTCACCTTTCATCATCTCTACGCCCTGAGGGTTTTCGTCGCAATGAATCTTTCGCCAGTATCCCCATACCAGTCTTCACCGACAGGGCGAGGAACTCCGGAGCGCCCGCTCATGGAGCCATTTACCCCTGAGGCTTCTGACGATGGATGTTTATCAGACGGAGAAGACATCCCCCGCCGTCTTGAGTCTGCGGCCAGGGCCCTGGCCTGTCGTCTACGTACCCCTATCGACGTTGACACTATTCTCAACAGTATCCTGCGAGTCACAAATGCCCCCGAGGCCCACGAGCTTGATGAATACCTGAGTCAAGCCCTGAAGCGGTTTTCGAAGCTGCAGCAGTCCCAGATCACATCTTTTGCCCACAAGATCTCTCAAATTCATGAGGAGAGTCACCGGAACGATGATGACGTCGATGTTGAAGCCGTTACTCCCCATTCACATGTGGGATCTCCTCTTGTGGCCGAAAGTGGAAGTTCCGCGCGCTGCGGAAGGGTTGGGGAAGAGCTCGAGCGACTTGCCACGCAGGTCAACAACAACAGTACCGGCGGTTATTGTGAGCCTATCACGAACACAACACTGATCGAGCGCCCCCGAGCGGGTATCGCCACTGAGAGCCCGAAACCAAGTCCTTCTGGCAGTAGGTCTAGCATCGCCACTGATGAAACCAGCCTGGAAGAGGTTGTCTCCGAAGAACCTGATAGCACAGCGAGATCGTTTGGAAAGGCGGTCTCCCCGAGATCATCCGGCAGAGTACGACACTTCTTACTGGATCAATCGGTTGCCGATTTCATCCACGAAAGTTATGAGCAGGTCCAACGGCTAAGCCTGCCTGGCAACTCCCAGGACACATACAAAGACCTCTTTGATGCTTTACAAGCCCAGACCAATGAGGAGAACGAATGGTCCGACGGATCCCAGTGGGTGGCCGTGGTCGAAGCAGGAGACAACGACCGGTGCATGGGAAGTATCCGCTTTGCGTTGACGGCTTGTGGGTTTGCTCAATGGCATCAATCTCAAGTGAGATGGCTTGAGCGCGCAGCGTGCATGGACACGCAACTTGCCATAAACGCAGTGTACGAAAGGGTTCTTGGCCAAAAGCCCGAACAGCCTGGGGCCAGCCAGGACCAGTGGAGACGACACCGCCAAAAGCTATCGACGTATTGCACACGTGGTAAGAAGTGGCTTCGATTGCTAGGTGCATTCGGCTACGGTATCTTACTCAAGGATGCATGGTATGTTGTTCTCTTTGTCGAGTAGAGGTTATTGCGCTGACCTTTGTTAGGGGGCTGGTGAAGTCTAAGGATACAGAGCTAGACACTCTGATCATAGAGTGCACCCATCAGATACAAAAGATGGACGTGCTGGAACTCCTAAAGGAACAGATGGTGTTCCTCCTGAATACGGGCAGGACGGAGCCTGACAAGTTCCGGAACCAGCTGATGGGAAAGGGGTACCCTGACCCTAGCACAACGCTGACTACCTTTACTACGGGTAATGATGAGGTCGACGCCTTCTCCAAGGAAGTTCGAGGTTCAGGCATGTCTGATCGCCTTCGCATTCCACAATCTGAATTTCGATTCGACATAATATCATTGCAGAGGCTTGGTTCCACAACATGGCTGAACGATGACATTGTGCTCGCCTGTTTGCACCTCTCAGCAAAGCTTCCTTGCGTTCGCGTAGGGTTCTCGGTCCCCATTCATCGGGAGAATACGACTCGAGCTCGTTGTTTACTACCGCGCCCGTTTGAGAGACTAGCAAAGCATATCTCGAAAGAACGCGAGACCGACAGCCGGTCAGAAACCAATGCTCTCGTGTGGCTATTCCCACTCTTCCAACGTGGGAATCATTTTAGTCTCCTGGAGATCGATGAGCAGACCAGACGAATTTATCATTATGACTCTAACAGCATTGGAGTAAACTCTGATGTTAAAGTGAGTATCCACCATCGCTTTTGACAAAAGGAGCTCACCGAATGTAGGTAGCTTGTAATAAAGAGTTTCCCAAGTTTCAATATATCGAGGAGGTAAGTGCTTCACCTTAATACGGTGACATAGCTAACAGGCAACGAATAGGAAGTCATGCGTCAGTACGATACGCATAGCTGCGGGCTATTGGTAATCAAGAATGCTCGTGATAGAATGATGGGTCGACCGGTGAGCGGAGCCTCGCATCGTTACGACCCGGTTGAGCTGAGGGTGGAAGCTCTTCGCATCCTACAATCAGCATGGAGGGATGGTGCCTTGGTTATTCTGCCGATGGAGGGTACGCAGAGGAAACGCAAGCCTAAAGGCAAGGGCATTGACAAGGCTTACAAACGACAGAAGACAAGGACCATGTAGTTCGTGTATAAATGAATTAGCCACAGGTAATGCATCTGTAGAAACATTGTGGTTTGGTTGAAATAAAGCTGGAGCCCTTGCAAGATTCTTGATTTTAGTAGTGGCACTCCGTGTGGGACGGCTCGCGAATTGCTACTGTACCGCCCCTTTCTGCGCCAAATGCATTCGTTTCTTTGAAGTCCTTCCATGAGGTTGCATAGCTATCGCCGATTGCTTGTTTTGGTGGTTAAGCCCAGAGAGGTTATGGCCAGTGAGGTGCGACGAAGGTAATGCAAGGTTGGAAAACGTCTAAATTCGGTCTAGTTCGTGTTGTCAACTAAAAGCCAAATAGGACCAGCTTGTCACGTGTTGACACTCCTCGAGTGAAGATCCATTACAGCTAACATAGCCTCTTTCTGGAGACGAGCTGGTCTTATCTTAGACACCACTACCTCGGGCCGAGTAACATCCATATACAAAATAGACATCGATGACCGATCGAGACGACGAAATTCGCGAGCTCCGGCGCCAGCTAGAAGCGGCTAACGAGCGAGAAGAGAGCCTCAGGCGTGACCAACGCAATACCTCGTACCATGAGTATCTACGACTCTGCCACGAGGAACTTTTTATGACTCTCACTGTGCAAGACAAAGCGAGATCATCGAGTGGTGGGACAACTGACGTGACGGGTAAATACTACCCCCTAACGTTACGTCCTTGGGACGGGTTTCTTCACGGACAACGACGATGTCACACCATAATTGAGGAAACAGTACCAGAACTCCTTTTGCCTTCACGGAACGATGTCCGTGCAGTAGCGCGAGCTTCAAACAAAAGACCTGTCGCCAGTGAGGAGGACCTCAGGACATTCGAGCATCTGGCTATCGAAGATCCTGTGGAAAACGTATTCGCCGTGTTTGGACCACGATCTCAAACTCGTCCAGGCGGACAAGAGCTCGATTGCAAAGCGATTACATTCGAGAATCACTGTCTCAGTCTCACGGAGCCCGACGATACCGATAGCGATGACGGAGATATCGATGAAATATTTGTCAAACCTATGCATAGGCAGCCCGGGTCAAAGAAAAGAATGGCACTGCATCGGAGAGTACCAAGAAAGCGAGGACCCGATAAATGGGCTATACGAACCACGTTGGCAGGAGAAAAATATGCCGCATTCCCCGGCGAATACAAGGCAGCACACAAAATACCTGCCGAGAGTTTTCAGAAGGCTATGTGCAAAGAGGACCTATTTACGCGTGTCATTCTGAAAATCTCCAGTGGAAAAGTCAGCACCGACGGTGAGACGCGCTTACAAGAACAGATGGAAGAGACAGTCGCCAAAGCACTCGCCCAAACATTCCACTACATGATCCATCTCGGCAGTAGCTGCGGCTACGTCACGGCTGGAAAGGCACTGATCTTTCTTCATATCGAAGACGATCCAACAGTGCTATATCATCATATATCTCAGCCGGATATGGATGCCAAAGGCTTAGACGGGACGGTAGATCCATTCTATACCGCCGTCGCACAACTGGCTGCATTTTGCCTGCAGACCTGCCGAGAACCTGGCAAGTCTAACTTGTGGAAGGAGAAGGCGATTCTCCGGCTGAGCAAGTGGCCGCAGCCGTACACCGAGATGCGCGGTGGGACAACAGAGGAAGAATCGCCCCAGTCTATGCACTCTGCCTCATCTTATGCTGGATCTGTCACTGCTGCCCAGAAACTTACAGTACAGCTGCGACAAAGGACGAGGGCATCGTGCAACCCACAGCAGCAGCCAGACGCCGATAACGATACTAGTGATGAGGAGTTGGCCGGCGGCGCCAGCCGACGGAGTTACGGCCTACAAGCGTCGCTTGAAGCGAAAGCCCCCGGCTCTAACAAACGTAAGGATATCACATCAGGGAGTGAGGAGGGTCCAAGCAATGAGGAGCTGGAACTTGAGTCCCGCCCCTACTGCACCCAGGACTGCTTGTTGGGTCTCAAGAGAAACCAGTTTCTTGATGAGAAGTGTCCGAACGTCGCGTTACATCGCAGTGTCACTGGAAGTATGGCACATCCCATTAATGCAGCTCGTCTCCTAGACCTCTTACATGAGGACCTGACTCCACCCGTCCGCCGCTTGCGTTCCATTAGACCACTGGATGGTTGTGGTAAATACGGACGTACAGGGGCTCTCTTCAAGATATCTTTGAGACGCCATGGCTATACTTTTGTCAGCAAAGGGACGTTCGCTGCAGCCGTCGGCAGTCTCGAACATGAAGAGAAGGTTTACCGGCGAATGGAACCACTACAAGGCCATCATGTTCCTGTCTGTTTAGGAAGTATCGCTTTGGATACGCCATTTCCACTAGCAGCAGCTGATATAGTTCACATGTTGCTCATGGCATGGGCAGGAGATGTGGTCACAATCAAAGATAACGACTTATCAGAGGGGCTGCGATTTCAACAGCTACTTTTAACTTGTGGCGTCATTCATAACGACATGCGGCAAGAGAACCTCCTCTGGAATTCTGAGCGTGGACATCTTTTACTCATTGACTTCGATCTAGCAACTATCTTGCCAGATATGCGCCACATGCAGCTGAAGCAGCTATCTCACAAGAGAAAGAGGCACCTGTGTGATGCTATGACTATAGATTATTCTGGCGGCCAGCCACTGGTGTCAACAGTTAATGACTTAATCAATACAAAAGGTCTTCGAGGAGGAAATCATTCACGGCAAATTGTCGGGGCTTGGGAAGGGTCTCTACTCGAGGACTTGACGCACAAGCTGAAAACTCCTGTTATGCGTCAAAGTACTGGGCCAGCTTTTGAGAACTGGTGCAGAACAGGGTGCAAGCTTGGAACAACCGGCAAGGACAGCGATAGGAATATACGACAACCTTAGTGGTATCCTCAAATTGACTCCCCAAACTTTCTCATTTGTCTATAGAATCTGTACTTGACTTGTGAATTAAGCCATGGAACTTGAGGCATGCGCTTGAAAGACCCAGTGTCGAATTAGAGTTTATCTTTCAGTTTCGCGCGCACGTAGAGACTGGCCAGGCTCACGTTGAAAATGAGCTCCCTAAATTTCTAACTTGATCTTTTTGTTTTTATCCCCAGATGTATTTCCCGGTCTCGAATTCACCACGGATTCTGTAAGACTGATCGATGAGTTGAAAACGAGAACAATACCTATTGTCGTTTCGGAACTGAAGGGCCATGTCCTGTAGCAGTTCAGTAACCACAGTTGGCGAGGTGTCATCGTCAAGACGTAGTTGAACGATTTCGATGCCGCCTAAATAGCGCAAGAGCTCCAAGGTAGCTACGTCACGCCAGCTCTCCGCACCTAAAACCAGCTTCTTTATGCAGGTCAGTTGTCGACCATAAGCACGTGACAAGTTTGTGATATCCTCTTCTTCAAGATTCCACAAATCATCTGAAGCCCAGAGGATGTCAAGTGCCGGATTCAGATAAAATGACCATTCTATGTGTCCATGGTGGTGAATTAGAGTGAAGTGCTTCATTGTATGCCTTCGAGACTCGGCACATACAGACAAAGCAACTGGGTATCGATCGTGCTTGAGCATTTGTCGAGTTTCGCCTGCTTTAAGCCAACTTTCCATGCTTCCAAGGATCTGAAGTCTAGCAAAATCTTCAATGTCATCGGTAGATTGGTTATCAAGCTCAACTGCCTCAGCTCCGATTAGGCGAGGCCTAGGCCAAGTTGCCTCCCAGATTTGGAGACGGACTTCGGGTGGAAGATCGTCAAAGGTAAGAGAGCGTGCCCGCCTATGTGAATGATGTAGCAAACGATCATAAATAGCATGTCGTGCCCGGTTCTGAGTCAGGATTGGCCGTCCTGGATCGAGTAATGGCCGGGATTTACCATGTTCAGTGAGCAATCGTCTAAACGGCTTCGGCCCATGCTGGCGTTCGGTGTTTATTCCGGATTCTGAAAGATTTCTCTTCTTGAGCGGCTGATTAGCGAGCTGCGTCCGTCGAGCCGCAACCTGCTCCGGGCTCATCCAGTATACTTTGGTGACCCAAGTGCACAGCCTGAACTCATTCCTTCCAGGCTCAATAACTGCCACTCGTCTTTTCTGCTCCGTGAAAGTACGAATGAGACCAAAAATTGTATAAGCAAAGCGAGAATATAAGTATTCGACCTTGTACCTCTCGAGCTGGTAAGCTTCCTGATTGTGAAAGACGTTCGCAGGGTACAAGAGATCGTCCGAAGTTGAAAGGTAATGTGCAACCAGTCGGTAGCCCTGGCGTGACATTTTCGGCACTAGAGCAAAGGCTCGGCAATTGAAATCTTTCAAAAGGTCCTTATGAAGGCGGCAAATATTCGAAGCATTGCCTGGCCCGAAATCTTCGCCACGGTTCGCAATATAATCGCCCATCCGGTTTTGATGGAACCATGAAGATTGATTGTGGGGTACCAGATAAGCTGGCTCTGTTGACAAACCGCCAGACAGAGCGCAGTTGTAAGTCGGAGATGCTGCCACTACTGGTGCGCTTTCGAAACTCGTCCATGCCTCGGGTATACCGTCGTGCGGAAACTGCCAATCCTCAAAGTCGCAAATAACAGCGAACGGGTGGAGGTCATCGATCCCTGAAAGAGGTAAGCTGAGAGAATGCGTATCGGTAGCGGATGATTCACCTTGGGGAACATGAAGGAAATATTGTCCATACGTCAATATGCCATCGTAGCTAAGCCTCACAGGCATCTTTCCACGATGATCATGACTCAGGTACGCGGTCGAAGCATTACCTGTAATGATCTGACAGGCTGACAAAACTGTTCCGTGGTGGACACCATACGTGTATTCACAGTCGACTTCATCGCGTCTCGAAACAGCATCCAGCCTAGGGAAACGGAGCAAAGTACTCTGGTGTTCAGGATAGTGAGGATGCCGAACGATGATGGGAGGCTCACCACATTGCGGCGCGGCGCGGCGCGGCGGTTGTAGAAGCATTTTGGCACAACATCGTAGCCACACCGATGCCAGGGCATTCCAGAGTTTTTATCCCTCATCAATTGACCCGACAGTTTGGTTCACCCCGGTCCTGAGAATGACGGAACATCAGTTCATCTCGACCCCGTCCCCAACCCCTCCACTCGCATCTCATCGCGCTGAGGATGTTTGACCTGGATAAGCGTGCAGAAAACGAAACACGTAGGTAAAAGGAAGCCGAGTAGAAAACAATCCGATGAAGTGATAAAGAAAATACATAATGGAAAAGGCTGGTCAACATTGTGCTTGCCCTTTCATACGTAAGACGAGTCAGCGTTCTATAAAACTAGGACCTAATTCAGCTAGCGGCTGCTTTGCCGGCAATGGAGTGCTGCAGTGAATCTCCCGATGACTCGCGAGCAAAGCGAGCCTCAAGATCCTTTGCAGGGGCGAAAGGAAACTTGAGTAACATCTATTATGATCAAATCTTCCAGCCTCCTTGCCTGCGTTCAGCCGAAACCCATTTCCTAGGAAATCGAGCTGCGGCCAGTGCATATACGGACATGGGCCACGGTCCAACCAGGTTGTTGCCATGTGGCCCTTGCCTTTCTTACAGTGCCCTAAAAGGCGGGGCTATTGCCTCGGCGCTTAATTGGAACGAATCAGCAGAAGACTACGATTGAATCAGGCTGTGTTGAACGCTGGGCTCAATCTTCGCGACACCTGTATGCTTAAAGAGCTCGGGTTTGAATTGCAGACAAGTTGCCTTCAAGTGTTTTCAGTTACCTTGTTCCGAAGGAGCCCATGTCGCATTTTCAGATGCCGTCCCGATCCGACGTCCACCTTGGAGCTGGGCGATTGAGGGAGGCCATTGGAAGGAAAACTGAAAACGAGGACGATCGAGACTAGTTCTGCGCGTCGACATCGGCTCCCTTATCTAGCAGCAATTGCATGACCTCTAGGTTGCTCTCATATTCGGCAAATCATCAACTATACAACGCAACAAACATGGAAGCAGGAAACCATTCAAGGTAAAGTCCCGGGACTTGGGAGGCATCTTCGGTCGAGGACCTGGCACACAAGCCGAGTACCCGTGAGTTAACTGCGGCTAGATCAGCAACTTTTGATAACAGGTAAGGAACGGCATACAAACTTGAAATAAGGACAGAGATAGGAACGCATAATAGCAGTACAACATGTGACGTCTTTCATGAAGCTGGAGCAGTATATCACCACTGCAGTCATTCCTTTCTAATTGTACTAAACAAAGAATTAATTCATGGCCTCCCTCTCAAATCTTATCGCCATCTACCGAGCAACTACCCTGCCTCTTCATACATCCCCGTCTTTCGATGCATCTTCTCTGCCTCTTCGTACTCGCCCATATGACCAAGCACAAGTGCCAGTGCCAGGTTGTTCATGCTGTCAAGTGTAGACGGATGCTCCTTTCCAAGTACCTTCTCCTTTAGCTCCAGCGTCTCTCGATACATCTTCTCTGCCTCTTCGTACTCGCCCATATCACCAAGCACACTTGCCAGGTTGTTCATGCTGCTAAGTGTAGACGGATGCTCCTTCCCAAGCACCTTCTCCTTTAGCTCCAGCGTCTCTCGATACATC
The DNA here is from genome assembly GCA_019189775.1 of Fusarium annulatum. Classification (NCBI taxonomy): domain Eukaryota; kingdom Fungi; phylum Ascomycota; class Sordariomycetes; order Hypocreales; family Nectriaceae; genus Fusarium; species Fusarium annulatum. The sequence continues at coordinate 77,560 of JAHAPR010000039.1, forward strand.
TTCTCTGCCTCTTTATACTTGCCTATCTTCCTAAGCACATTTGCCAGGTTGTTCATGCTGTCAAGTGTGTTTGGGTGTTCCTTTCCAAGCACCTTCTCCGTCAGCTTCCACTCCTCCCGATGCATCTTCTCTGCCTCTTTATACTTGCCTATCTTCCTAAGCACAAGTGCCAGGTTGTTCATGCTGTCAAGTGTGTTTGGGTGTTCCTTTCCAAGCACCTTCTCCCTCGCCTCCAGCGTCTCTCGATGCATCTTCTCTGCCTCTTCGTACTCGCCCATATTATTAAGCATAACTGCCAGGTTGTTCATGCTGTCAATTGTGTCTGGGTGTTCCTTCCCAAGCACCTTCTCCATTAGCTCCAGCGTCTCTCGATGCATCTTCTCTGCCTCTTTATACTTGCCCATATCACCAAGCACATTTGCCAAGTTGGTCATGCTGCTAAGTATGTCTGGGTGTTCCTTCCCAAGCACCTTCTCCGTCATCTCCAGCGTCTCTCTGTATAGCTTTGCTGCTCCTTCATATCTCCCTTGCATAGATAGAGCTTCTGCAACATTGAACA